>CM068827.1:5685446-5692946 GCA_028554795.2 Sinohyriopsis cumingii | reverse complement strand
CGACATAAACTCTCACATCGGTAGAGTCAGAACAGACGTGTTACAGTATTGAGGGGCATGTTATCTTTTCTTTTTCAAACTAATAAATTTGGGGTTTGTATGAAGTAAAGAACCGAAAGTACAGTGAAACTCAAGGATGATGACCCAATCTGTCTGTCTATTGATGCGTGTATTTACTTAAGAAGAAATATGACCTCTAAAACACAAAGACATACGGCAAGCATGATTAGATTAAACACAACGATGTTTTCCTTCACGCCCGTGTAATTTAGAGTTTCAATCGTCTTTGAAGACAAACTTGGTCTCCTTTTGTAGGGCTTGAAATAATAAAAAAAACTGAAAAATCTTAAGCACTTTGCTATAGATAATTTCATCAACAGACCAAACAACATAAATACCGTTACAACAATAGAAAGCCTTAAATCTTCTATCGAAAAGAAATGCATGAAAAAAATTAAAGATTAACGATAACTAACCAATGAAACCGAATTTAACAAAGGCAATGACATGTGAAGAAATGCCTCTCACTTTGGAAAGGTAGGCGAATGTACTCTGTCATGCACCGTCAACTTGAAAAAAATTATAAACAGAGAGAAACCTGAATTCAAAATTCAGTTGTTTCTTTTTCTTCAAAATTATTTCGTTTCTTTTTTTTTTTTTTTTTTTTTTTGGAACAAATCTAAGCACTAATATAGAGTGGAAAAGGGAAAATGCACATACAAGCTTTGATATTTCTGAAAAAAGGAGGGGATATTCCTAACGTTCATAACCACCTATATATGCTTGGACTTGTCTGTGACTTATCCACAAAACAAGATATACATATTTCTGGTCAAGCTGCAAGTGTGTGCGTGTTTTTGAAAATGGTAAAAATTGGATATACAATTTTCTCGTGACACTTATAAAGTGAAGAGTCTGTGCAAGTGTCAAAAGCCAAAGTCATATAAGTTTTGTATTTTGTACGGCTTGTAAAGATTTCTACTTTAGAAAATGTGAAGTATCACAAGTTATTATCACAAACAGAAGTGGAACATAGGGGCTTGCAAGAAAGAAAATAACCCAGACAGTTGGTGTCATCAAGAGTGCTAGAGACGGTACCCGAACTTGCTTGCCTGCTTACTTGAATTAAAGTGATTTTCGCTCTAATGGAGCATGTATCACTGGTTTAATAACGCACCGCGTGATTTTTAATTACTCCTGGGGAAGGAAAGAGAGCCTCATCCCCCAGGCTTTTATGTACTCACAGACTATTTTTAAATTTAGCCACTCAGGTGTAGGACTAACTAGTCCTTAACAACCTGACTGAAAGACTTTAAACATGAGTGGGAATTGTCTCACCACACACTCATTTTTTCTGTTCGAGCGTGGTAAAGGAGGAAAAAGGTGCTCAGCAAGACAACCATGGATGTTAAGTACTCACCAAAACGCTAGCCCGTACTTATTTCAAATCAAGTCCCGTTTTTGCTAATGGACAATAAAAGGTACCAATAATGTGTTAACCACCTGTGCAATTAGTTCAAATCTAACGAGTCTGTTAAATTTCCTACTTCCTAACATATCTGTCTAATATTAGTACTTAGTGTACATAAAAATAGCCATACTGATCTTATTTTAAATTATTATGTCTAAGCGACATATACCAGTTTGGTCATTGTTAGGTTTAAAAAGTTAAGTTTGTTGTGGTGTTCCAATGGGTCAAGTTTGTTTCGAGAATAGTTTAGTCAAGGAGGGATACCAAGCCAAATATGGTTCCCTATTTAATAAAAAGCAATCTTTTGGAGCCCTAAAAAAATCTGTTTTTTCTGTTAGAAGGTAACACGTCTCTCTTTTGCTTTCACGTTCTTTCCCGCACTCCTAGTCTCATGATTCTTGATATCAGGAAATGCGTAGCCATGATGGGCGGTAATGTAAGCAGCGGTTTCTACCAGTTGACTGAGGGGGTATCCTGTGTAGGCTTGTCTGTAGAATTGGGGAAGAACTCTGACCCCTAATCCCCATTGAGAAGGTCTTGGTTTAAAGGTGTCTAGAGATTTGTAGGCAACGTATTGTATGGCTGTAATAAACTGCCCTGCTATGTTGACGTCATACAATGCTTGATCTAGCCCCATTTCGGTGTACTTCTCAACGAGGGTCAGCGTCCCCCTCCTCCTCAACCGCCTCAATTTCCTCTTCTGGTTCTGATACTAATGAGGTAGACAGTTTCAAATCCGCTGCTATGGTGTCTGTCGCTGTTATTGTTGTTGTGGTTGTTCTTTCAGCTGAGATTGCCTGTAGTATCGGAGTGAGAAAAGAACGTAGTGCCTCCGATAATTACATTTGAGTTTGCCATACCGTTTGTGTAACATAATTGGACCTTTGTTTTGCCACCACTCTTTCCGGGACGGGTTGTTTGTTAGGTATAGTCGGCTGTTGACTAGCTGTTATTTGTGTTCTCGAGGTGGGTGGAGTGCTAACTGGCTAGGTCTGCATTTCTTGCTCCCGCTGCTGTTGCGTATATTTCTTCCCTCCACACCGAGTTCTGGACCTAATTCTTTAAATTTCGTTGTACCCGAACTTACATTATCTATATTATCACCAACAAAAGAAAACAAAACGCACAGACCTAAAAGAAACACTCATTCACTTTTTACAGAACATTACTATTTTTAAAATTTTGATAAGCGACGGAAACGAACAACTTAGAGTCACACTTTCTAACCAAGATAAAGAAATCATGTGCTGATAGACTCACTTCTGTATTTTTTCTTCTAACTGACTAACGTATCATAGGCAATGGAATGTGATTTCTTTTCGAGAGTATGGGGTAGCCCTGAAATTTTTTTTTGGGAAGTTGAAGCTATGGCGATCGCTTAGGTTATAAGATGACGGCCTCCTCTGACGACAGGCTTTCTCACAGGATAAGGTCTGCTTCTTCGGAAAGAGAAAAGAACTCTTTGGTGTCGATAAAACTGTTAACAAAGCCTCTGCCAGGTTCATGCTGCTGCTGCTGTTGCCGCTCTCTCTGCTGTTTATGAAGTCTGTACTTCTCCGTCCATTCTTCTTTCTCCTTCTTGAATTCCTCCTTGAAGAGCTCTTCTTTCAGGTCTTCAGTGACTTTCAACATTATGATATTGTCTATCTCTTCAGGTCTCGGTATCAGACTTGTCATGACCCTATGCAAATTCACATAGGCTTCGTTCAACTTGGCTTATCTTGAGCACATCTTCGTAGGAAGATGAGTCGACAATGGATGGACAGACTGGAGACACAACACAACACAACAATTTTGGACAGACTGGAGACACAACACAACACAACAATTTTGAATTCAAAATATCAAGATGTGCTCAAGATAAGCCAAGTTGAACGAAGCCTATGTGAATTTGCATAGGGTCCTGACAAGTCTGATACCGAGACCTGAAGAGATAGACAATATCATAATGTTGAAAGTCACTGAAGACCTGAAAGAAGAGCTCTTCAAGGAGGAATTCAAGAAGGAGAAAGAAGAATGGACGGAGAAGTACAGACTTCATAAACAGCAGAGAGAGCGGCAACAGCAGCAGCAGCATGAACCTGGCAGAGGCTTTGTTAACAGTTTTATCGACACCAAAGAGTTCTTTTCTCTTTCCGAAGAAGCAGACCTTATCCTGTGAGAAAGCCTGTCGTCAGAGGAGGCCGTCATCTTATAACCTAAGCGATCGCCATAGCTTCAACTTCCCAAAAAAAAATTTCAGGGCTACCCCATACTCTCGAAAAGAAATCACATTCCATTGCCTATGATACGTTAGTCAGTTAGAAGAAAAAATACAGAAGTGAGTCTATCAGCACATGATTTCTTTATCTTGGTTAGAAAGTGTGACTCTAAGTTGTTCGTTTCCGTCGCTTATCAAAATTTTAAAAATAGTAATGTTCTGTAAAAAGTGAATGAGTGTTTCTTTTAGGTCTGTGCGTTTTGTTTTCTTTTGTTGGTGATAATATAGATAATGTAAGTTCGGGTACAACGAAATTTAAAGAATTAGGTCCAGAACTCGGTGTGGAGGGAAGAAATATACGCAACAGCAGCGGGAGCAAGAAATGCAGACCTAGCCAGTTAGCACTCCACCCACCTCGAGAACACAAATAACAGCTAGTCAACAGCCGACTATACCTAACAAACAACCCGTCCCGGAAAGAGTGGTGGCAAAACAAAGGTCCAATTATGTTACACAAACGGTATGGCAAACTCAAATGTAATTATCGGAGGCACTACGTTCTTTTCTCACTCCGATACTACAGGCAATCTCAGCTGAAAGAACAACCACAACAACAATAACAGCGACAGACACCATAGCAGCGGATTTGAAACTGTCTACCTCATTAGTATCAGAACCAGAAGAGGAAATTGAGGCGGTTGAGGAGGAGGGGGACGCTGACCCTCGTTGAGAAGTACACCGAAATGGGGCTAGATCAAGCATTGTATGACGTCAACATAGCAGGGCAGTTTATTACAGCCATACAATACGTTGCCTACAAATCTCTAGACACCTTTAAACCAAGACCTTCTCAATGGGGATTAGGGGTCAGAGTTCTTCCCCAATTCTACAGACAAGCCTACACTGGATACCCCCTCAGTCAACTGGTAGAAACCGCTGCTTACATTACCGCCCATCATGGCTACGCATTTCCTGATATCAAGAATCATGAGACTAGGAGTGCGGGAAAGAACGTGAAAGCAAAAGAGAGACGTGTTACCTTCTAACAGAAAAAACAGACTTTTTTTAGGGCTCCAAAAGATTGCTTTTTATTAAATAGGGAACCATATTTGGCTTGGTATCCCTCCTTGACTAAACTATTCTCGAAACAAACTTGACCCATTGGAACACCACAACAAACTTAACTTTTTAAACCTAACAATGACCAAACTGGTATATGTCGCTTAGACATAATAATTTAAAATAAGATCAGTATGGCTATTTTTATGTACACTAAGTACTAATATTAGACAGATATGTTAGGAAGTAGGAAATTTAACAGACTCGTTAGATTTGAACTAATTGCACAGGTGGTTAACACATTATTGGTACCTTTTATTGTCCATTAGCAAAAACGGGACTTGATTTGAAATAAGTACGGGCTAGCGTTTTGGTGAGTACTTAACATCCATGGTTGTCTTGCTGAGCACCTTTTTCCTCCTTTACCACGCTCGAACAGAAAAAATGAGTGTGTGGTGAGACAATTCCCACTCATGTTTAAAGTCTTTCAGTCAGGTTGTTAAGGACTAGTTAGTCCTACACCTGAGTGGCTAAATTTAAAAATAGTCTGTGAGTACATAAAAGCCTGGGGGATGAGGCTCTCTTTCCTTCCCCAGGAGTAATTAAAAATCACGCGGTGCGTTATTAAACCAGTGATACATGCTCCATTAGAGCGAAAATCACTTTAATTCAAGTAAGCAGGCAAGCAAGTTCGGGTACCGTCTCTAGCACTCTTGATGACACCAACTGTCTGGGTTATTTTCTTTCTTGCAAGCCCCTATGTTCCACTTCTGTTTGTGATAATAACTTGTGATACTTCACATTTTCTAAAGTAGAAATCTTTACAAGCCGTACAAAATACAAAACTTATATGACTTTGGCTTTTGACACTTGCACAGACTCTTCACTTTATAAGTGTCACGAGAAAATTGTATATCCAATTTTTACCATTTTCAAAAACACGCACACACTTGCAGCTTGACCAGAAATATGTATATCTTGTTTTGTGGATAAGTCACAGACAAGTCCAAGCATATATAGGTGGTTATGAACGTTAGGAATATCCCCTCCTTTTTTCAGAAATATCAAAGCTTGTATGTGCATTTTCCCTTTTCCACTCTATATTAGTGCTTAGATTTGTTCCAAAAAAAAAAAAAAAAGAAAAAAGAAACGAAATAATTTTGAAGAAAAAGAAACAACTGAATTTTGAATTCAGGTTTCTCTCTGTTTATAATTTTTTTCAAGTTGACGGTGCATGACAGAGTACATTCGCCTACCTTTCCAAAGTGAGAGGCATTTCTTCACATGTCATTGCCTTTGTTAAATTCGGTTTCATTGGTTAGTTATCGTTAATCTTTAATTTTTTTCATGCATTTCTTTTCGATAGAAGATTTAAGGCTTTCTATTGTTGTAACGGTATTTATGTTGTTTGGTCTGTTGATGAAATTATCTATAGCAAAGTGCTTAAGATTTTTCAGTTTTTTTTATTATTTCAAGCCCTACAAAAGGAGACCAAGTTTGTCTTCAAAGACGATTGAAACTCTAAATTACACGGGCGTGAAGGAAAACATCGTTGTGTTTAATCTAATCATGCTTGCCGTATGTCTTTGTGTTTTAGAGGTCATATTTCTTCTTAAGTAAATACACGCATCAATAGACAGACAGATTGGGTCATCATCCTTGAGTTTCACTGTACTTTCGGTTCTTTACTTCATACAAACCCCAAATTTATTAGTTTGAAAAAGAAAAGATAACATGCCCCTCAATACTGTAACACGTCTGTTCTGACTCTACCGATGTGAGTGTTTATGTCGAAATGTTTAAGTGCGATATAAAAAAAAAATGGTCAGCTTGAAAACGCGAATCAATACTGTGACGCTCAGTATTTTGATGTGGTAAGAGGAAATGGTACAACACACACAAAGAGGGCTTGTAAGTTCACATTTCAGTCTGTCTGCACTGTAATGGTAACAACGCAAGAACATAGGGATTATTATGCCACACAGCCCTAGAACAAAACAATGCATCACCCGTTGTAAGCCATTTCATTGGCTATACTTATTTTCTTACCGCGTTCGCTTCGAATTGACTTGAGTAGCTATTCAGACAGTGACGAGAATGGCCATGCTTTACTGGGTCTATCCTATAGGCGATTTATATAAAAAAATATTTTTAAAAATTAAACTAATGCACGAACAATCGTATCATGGGCGATCCCATGGAAATTGTGTCCGTCTTATTGCAAAATACATCAACATTTAATTTAACCGTGCAGATCGCTAGAACAAACCTCTGATAATATACATTTTGAAAAGTGTTGTGTGACACGGATCGCCATTGTCGCTTGGTGTCTGCTTTCTTGTTCGAAAAGAGATCGTTTCGTCTTGACTATAAAAATCTAATTTGACTAAGTTTTACGCACTACTTGAACTCACACATTTACGTTGTAGGTGTAAGCCGTCGTTCTCAGTTTTCTGGAAGTTCGTTTTTGCGTTTCTCAGATGTGATACTATTTTTTATGGACCGAACGAAATTTCTTTTGGCGTGAATCAGGACTCGTGGTTTTGTGGCATAATTGGAGAGCATTGATTAAAGCTCAGTTATGTCGTCTTCGAAATCGCTGACACGGATTTGAACTAAAACTTCAGGTTTTGTGTGAGGCGATACGGTACATCATTGCTTTTTACTTCCTCAATGAAATCGTTTCATCTTATTGCAAAATTACATTTGACTAGGTTTCATACGCAGCAGGTCCATGTATATAAGGAGAGTGTCTTAGCGTCAGAGTATT
>CM068827.1:5647946-5682946 GCA_028554795.2 Sinohyriopsis cumingii | reverse complement strand
GTATTGGTCTCTGTTTGTCCCTATAAAACTCACTTTATCCCTATCAGATACACTCTACCTACCTACCTACAGTAGCGCGTATTCAGGTCAGCCACTTGCAACACTGTTGCCATTTATCCCCTAGTGTTCAGTACAGTGACGTCACTGACGCTGGAAATTTTGAGACTATAAATATCGACTTGGGGATTTCCACATTTTGTAGCTATACATATATACTAGAATTCATAAACAGGAACGTCACTCAAGCTGAGGCTATAAAAAGATAGTGGGATTTTCCAAAGGAAAAACCCACAAGTTGGAGCTATAAATAGATAGTGGGATTTCATAGGAATTTCAGCTGATTGTAGATACATAGGTATTTATCCACGATCGTCACAGAAGTTGATATTGTAAGTAGTTACTAATTTTATCCATTTTAGTCTAAACCATTGTAACTTAATTTTCGGGGATATGTTTATTTTCCTTTAAATTCTGGGACAATTTCGTCATTTTAACGTTACTTTTAGTCACATCCATTTTGTCGTTGAGCATTTCCTTGATTATAGCTATTTATAGCATCATTACAATTATGCAAATTTTTGAACACCCCAGAAAGATTTCAGGTCTTGGTAATGCTTTATATATAAATCTCACGCTTGTACTAGTGTATGAATGTCTCTGTCTCTGTTGTGTTTGACCCTCTACCATCATTGTCCCTAGACAATCCCACCATGTTCAATTCCCCTTGACGCTATACAGACCCACCATGTTCAATTTCCATATGTTAAATTCCCTTGAGGCTATATCCCCCAGGGGTTTCCGTAATGTTAAATTTCCCATTGTCCCTAGACAGTCCCACGATCTATTCCCCATGTTAAATTCCCCTTGTACGTATATCGGCCCACAGTTTTTTCCCATGTTAATTCCCCTTGTACGTATATTAACCCACGATTTTTCGCCATGTTAAATTTCCATTGTACGTATAGTGGCCCAGGGGTCTCCGTAATGCTAATTTCCATTGTACGTATAGTGGCCCACTTAACTACTAACATATTATGTAGTCAAGTTTCGAAACAAAATGTGATTTCGAAAAGGTGGACTAACTAATTAGGTCAATTTTTAACACATAAATTGCTGGCAATATGAAAACAAGTGAGCACAAAAATTATGTTATATGCGAAACTTGATGCAAGATTTAAAACATTTAAAATATATACAGAACATGTACGTAAGAATAAATTAAAAAGAAGTGCCAAATAAAAAATACGGACATAGAAAGAGCGATCAGAAGTTTTTTGTCTTTTGCATATCGCATTCTTCTTCCAAACATAATTGGAGGGGGGGGGGGTAGAAATTAGCCTTGATCCTTTTGGGGAAATATTTCTGAATGGGAAATATAATATTAAAATCACAGAACAGTCAAAATAAAGAATCCATTTCATATTGAAAGAAACATAATAATTTGTTCGAGAACATTTTTGGTTAAAAAGCGATCAAGGTGCTGAAATATATCTTTGTGGTAAAATTGTGAGTTTTGGTCCATTTTATCACGCTCAGTAAGATTGATTCCTCGTTATATTTCTAGCCGCTATAGTGGCTAGTTTAACATTTGCTTATGTACTGTGTGATGGCACAATACGTGGCACGAAAATGTACCAAATTTCATAGACATGACGTTGGTCAGACTTTACTAAATGTATCTGTTCCGACCGAGAATGAGTCAATCCGAAACATGGTCATCGTCTCGTACGAACATGGTAAAGCAGGAACAATGTTACACCATCTTGCATCAGTAAAGCAAAATTATAACCGAATATGACAACACCGCTTGTCCCTCGTCCTGTTTCTGTTCAACGCCGATTACAAGCTGGTTTAACCAATGGAATCATATGAAGAGAAACAAATTCTACAAAATGGAGTAGCAATAATCAAAGTAGAAACGCATAACTGGTCAGAGCACCACTAACAACAGCACGGTTCACCGTTACAATTGTATATGGTACGTGATAAGTTCATACCCAGATAAAAAAATCATGTATTAATTGAATTTACGTATGCATGATTATTAGATGCTGTAATCATACTTAGAATATTGCTCACTATATAAAAAGTTAATATCAAAAGTATCTGAACAATATTAAAGTTTTTAGTTGTGCTTGCCATCAGTAATGAACAATCTCTCTCACAAAGGAATTAGTACAAGTATTCTGTAAGTAGGTGTCACTTCAGTAATTGGGCCAAAGCGTTGTTATTGCATCATGTTACCATTGTAGTCGATACGAAAATAATTAATAGTTTTCGTTGATTTCTCCTGGAGATTTGCTAACCAGTGATAAAATTATTTGCATTAAATAGAAAGCAGAATTAAAGTCTGAACATAAAATAAAATAAAACACCTGCTTCGTGATTTCTGAATATGATGAGAAAGTAATCACTATTCGCAACTTCCAAAATATAGGTGATATTAGCTGTTGTTCGGACCAACTCGGTTATTTGTGAAAAATGAATAGACTGATCAGTTGCAAATTTATCGAATTATTTTGTTTTTTTCGTAACTTCTAAGCCAATCATAAGCTCATTCCACCTTTGAAATAGCCGAAGTAATCCAAATAGATGGATTTTATTTTTTTTTGCGAAAAAATTTCCGGCGAAGATAATTTATGAAATGTTTCTGTAAATTACTGCACAGACATACATTTGAGATATAGTTTTGTCTCGTAAAACTAGCCGAGGTGGGGGTTTGAATGAGAAAACAGGTGTGATTCGGCCGGTTCAAGACTGGTAACTTTCATGAGTAGTTCACGCCATTTCATTCAAATGCCGCTAATTAAAAACAATATATAAAACAGCATAACCTTTGCTGATGTTTTGCATGTTGTGTCCAGGTTAGTACCATCTTTGTGCATTTGAACATAATTTTTAAAAAAATTCAATAATCCTTGCCAAGCTTCACTCTGAGATGGATTCCTAGGACGAGAAACGGTATGTGTGCTTCGTATGTTGATTGTATAGTTACCCCAAGTACTCTCCTTCTGAGTACCTTCCGGTCAACACTGATTAAAAAGCATTCCCGATGCTAAATACAGTTGTTCTATCCAGGTTCAGACGAGACAAAAATTATCATACTTACATTGCACAATGTAACAATCAATCAATTGCTAATTACTTTTTAATCAAGTTACGCTGCTTTTGTCAGAATTCATTTTTGTAACATGTTACTGCTTCTGCTTTCATCATAAATGATGATTGATGGTTGTTTAAGCCGAAATTTTAAACTACACGTACACCATATCAGACAACGCTCATGTTTACAAATTACTCAACAGAAACATTTGCAGAGTAGGAGCAAAATTTATCGCCAGCTAGAGTCACACAGCACCAGGTGACGAAGTTGCCTATACATTTAGTTTAATAATTTAAAATCTGAAAACATATCTGTAAGTCTTGAACTATCCTCTGTTGTTTCTCATTATGTTGACACACACATATTTGTAAAAGTGAAACATAATTACCCCTCCCTCAACATTTATTAAATGAAGATTACGCAGCTAACATTCCCAAAATTGCAACGGCATCCAAGACACAATGTCCCGGATTACATTTTGTGTCAAAATATGTAACAAGAAAATTGGTAACAAGTGACGATGGAGGTCGAGTGTCATCCCATTGTCCGGGGTTAACGACGTGTCATCTCGGCAATTGTGGACAGGTGATTAACAAATAGACTTTTCCGGCCCACTTAGGGCGCTACCGTCTTTATCACAACAGGGAGCAAAAGAGGCACACATATTGATACAACAAAACGTCTACACGACGGCTCTCAGCTAGTAACAACCCAATGCACGTCAAGTGACATTATCCTTGTCGAAATTTTTGGCAAATGAAGACGAGGAGGGGGAAGTTCCTATCCGCTTGCACAAGGGACTATTATTATAATACCATCTTCGTCGATTTAGAAAATCCACATTGAATGCTTAATTGTTTGAAAATTGAGTATTTTAATTGTGCTGAGAATAGAGAAAAAAGATATTACAGTAAGCATAACGATATCCTCTATAATATTTAGGGTCCAAATGACCCTCAAGATGGCTCTTTGAACCTCGTTAGGTACGAGATGGAAAAAACTCATATTAACCAAGCCCAAAGCACAGTTGGTGAAGCTGCTTTGATGGGACTCAAAATTTCGTGATTCACCAATGACTATAGGAACAGTTTTGTTTCCAAATCGATCCAAAAAGAACTAAAGATAAAAATGTCTCCCGGCGCATCATTTCAAGGATGATGAAAGAATCAGCAAACTACCGAGACCAACAATCATTCAGTGCAGCCAACTTATTAGGTATTCACTATATTCAATACAAATCAGTACCTTATCGAGAACTTTTGTAATAAACATCATATGGACGAGGTATAAACATCTTGTCAACGAATTCATAGGTAAGAGGGTTTTTAATAAAAAGAATCAATGTTGGCATTTCACAGCTTAATTAGCCCCCCCCCCCAAAAAAAATAAAATATTTAGACACTGTCTCACGAAACGCTATAGACACTGTTTCACGAAACGCTATTGAATCAAGAAATCGTGACGTGACCTAAACTAAAAACTTAACCCTTCGGTCGATTGAACATAAGGTAATAAATACAATACCCCGACCACAAATGTGGTTACGAATACAAATCCACTGCCCATGTTTTTTTTTCTGTGTCAATTACTTTGTTAGAGATTAACATACCCTTGAAAACTCGAGCTTAGTGCTGTGTAACTGTATTCTGCTCGCCTTAATATTAATCTTTGCATTATTACATTTATATATTATATAAGATGCGAAATTGTAACTACAAAGGTAGACAACCAGACCATGTAGAATTATATTTTATTGTAATGGGTTTATCCAGAACTAGCCAATAAAAATAAACCAGTAGTTTTTTTCGCAAAAGATATTGTCACAGTCTTTTTAGGCACTGTCAATCTGCGCTGTCAATCAGACGCTTATGCCATTTCCAAGAAACACCACTATTATCATTGTGGACAAACACTATTGAATTTACTCAGCGGTACAATTAGGTTTATTTGTAGTAAGGGCAGTATTATTGATCAATTTACCATCACGGAGCTTTGTGTGAGCAAGGAGCAACTATTTGTCCCAATTATGCCATTTAGCGGACAAATCTCAACCAAAATGCAAGTTATTTCTGACGATATTTTTCTTCACGCTATTCATTCTCTCAGTGGAACGACACCTAACAAGAGCCTGCCTAGTTCTATGTTTGAAAGAAATTGTCTCCCTACACACGTACCCATATCTCCTCTCACTTATAAAGCAAAAGAAAATATCTTTTTTGAAAAGAATGAGAAACTTATGGAATTTTTAAAGAGAAAATGAAATTCTACATTTCGGATCACCAATTCCATAGATTTATGATTGATTTTTTTTTGGTGGTGGTTTGAGGTGGGGTGAAATAATATACGAAATAAATATGTACATTTTCTTACAATTAGATCACTAGTAACATATTTGCAGTTTCTCTAAGTACAGAATACCCTATTTCTTAAATTTGAAGATTTCGTAAAATGTGGTTGGCAAATAAAATGGTAGTTCATTATCATCGATTTCGTCATAATGTTCTTATTCTTCCGTTTAACTGAAACAAAGAATTAAATGCACGACGTATTGTCATGCTGATTTATATAAGTAGAAAAAATCAGCCGTGCATGACGTATTGCCATACTGACTTATATAAGTAAAAATATTCAGCCGTGCATGACGTATTGTCATACTGACTTAATAAGTAGAAATAATCAGCCGCAAAAGCATTTTACATTAAGACCATTCAGAACATCAAGATATTTCCATTTGTTGCGCAGCATTATTATGAGCAATAGCGTACTTAGGTCCAAATGGGTTTCTGGCGCCCGAAAACCTCTGGCGTCCGTGGTTTTGGCGCAGCAAAACCTCTTACACCCAGGGCAACCGCCCCGTCCTCAAGGTTGTTACGCTACTGATTATGATCCAGGCACTGGGAAATGTGTAAAGGTCCTCTTCATCGACACCGCCCACTTCAACATACTTATGTTAAATAAGAACAACCTCGTTGAACCGTACACTTGATAAAATGTCTTTCCATCGTTTTGTTATCAGTCATATTTGTATACGGTGGTTGTTTTCTGTCAATAACAACAATGCGTTTTGTAGATTTTGCTGCAAAACGTCTCTAAAATTATACTACTACTACTACTACTACTACTATATCCATGAACTTGGCACATGAAGGTTATGATTATAATTATGTAACACAATTTTTGTTCCTTGGTAGTAAGTGTTATTTCGTACTTGCTCATGCCTAAAAAGTATAGAACATGGCTATTATTCCCCACATACTTTGCTTTTGTGACCAGGACAGTGATATTTTGACATTTACCTATTTCCAATGAGAAAACCGGCGAATTTGTGTCTTTTCGTTCACATAAATTCACAAAAAAAACAAGATATGAATCAAAATTAACACTTATTCATACTAAAGTAACACCAAAATGACCACAAAATATTTAAAAGTGAGTAGTCTTTACGAGATTTACGAATATACTGTAAATCAGTTTCACGAATCAGCCCCCAAATGTTGTCTCCCATCATGTTCTCGTTATAATGTCCTTGGTAGCGGCGTTCAAAGTCCAGTATATCCTGGTGGAAGCACTTGCCTTGCTCCTCCGAGTAGCTCCCATGTTCTCCTTGAATCTATCAAGATAGGCATCAAGGACATGGGCTTTGAGGGACATCCTGCAACCCACTGTGCCGTAGGTCTTCACCAGAGTCCCAACCAGCTCCACAAAGTGTACGGCCTTGTGATTGCCCAGGAAGCCCCGAACCACTGCGACAAAGCTGTTCCAAGCCGATTTCTCCCTACTAGTGAGCTTCTTGGGGAATTCATTGCACTCAGGATCTACTTATCCGTGATCCTACGAAGACACCGGTTTTGACCTTCGCCTCGGACAGCTTACAGAAGAAGTCTTGAAGGTACTTGAAAGCTGCCAACTCTTATCTAGAGCTCTGAAAAATTGTTTCATAAAGCCCAATTTGATGTGCCGTGGTGGCAGAAGCACCTTCCGGGGAACAGACCAGTGACTCACACTTGATATTGTTCCTCCCCACAGAGAACTCGGACCGCTGGGGCCAGTCCCGCCTGTGTTAAGCCGCCTTCCTTCGTGTCATTGCTGTCCCGAGGGCAAGGATATCAGGGAAACGTGGTAAAACCGCCTTGTAGACCGATCAGGAATGCCACCTTTTTCAAGTGTCCGATAACCTCCCAACAGTACTCATCATACTTCAAGTGGTCAAGCAAGGTCTAGATGCTGTTGTAATAATCGTCTTTGAGGTGCACCGAATGAGCCAGGGAAAGAGACGGTTGCTTGTTCCCATTATGGAGCAGCCCAGTTTTGAAGCTTATGGATGAGTTGTCATTGAAGAGGTGCCACTCATTTTGGTTACAGGCGATTCTGATTGTCTCGAACACACTGGTCACATTGTGGCAGTAACAGAGCCCATCTGGACGGGTGAAAAAGCTGGAAAAAGCTCGGTGACGCTCTGATCTGCGACTTGCACACTTTCATCCAACAAGTTCTACTGCTTGAGCCTAGATGTCAAAACCTCGGCATTGGACTTGGTATTACCAAGATCTCTGATCAAGTCGTTGACGTTTTTTTGGTTGGGGTAGTATGCGTTTCTCTCCTCAACTCGACCTCTGAAATTGTCATCTGGATCTACAAGGTCTTCACTGCTCTCTGACTTGCTTCTCTCTTCTAAAGACAGCTGCTCTGTCTCCGGAGGAGTGGGTACGGCGAGCTCAGGACAGTGTGGCACCTATGCGATGGATGAAGTAAGGTCAGGTTACGTGATAGCAGGTGCATTTTTGAAAGGGTCCACCATGTAGAAGTAGCAGTTGCCTAAGTGGTCAATGGTTTCCAGCCAAATTCTTGGGATAGCGAACTTCATGGCTCTCTTTTCCCCTCTGTACCATCCTACAAAAATACATTTATTTCACCCATGACTAATGTGTAAGAGATTCTCGCAACATTTTTGACATCTGATATATTTTTTTATGTTAGGCAGCTGGAACTAAACTGAACTGGTGGACTTAAGGCCCCTGTATTTATACTACAATTTATATTACTGGAATGTTCTTGGAAGTTCTAGAAGTTACTGCAAAATAGGTAAATTTCAAAATATCATTGTCCTGTTAAAAAAAAGCAAAGTTCCTGGTGAATAATAACCATTTTCTCTAATTTTGAGGCATAAGCATTTAGTAAATAACACTTAAAACCCAGGAAGAAAAACAAAATTGTTACACGGGGACTGCATATGTTAAGCACTCTTTCATGCGATGCTAGGCTACAAGCAAGTAGGAACAATATAACTATTAAACTGGTAATTCATAGGGCTTGATCCTTTTTCTTTAATTTGGAAGACGAAATGATAAATAATCTTTTTACAAGAAGAAGATGTTTAGTCGGTTATTTAAGCTACATGCACGCGATACACCCTAGAAAGCACGTGTACCTCCACCGCCATGGCGGTCAGTTTAAGACCTCTTTTGGTAGAATTGAATATCAATGACAATTTGGCACATGCTTTGCTTAAAGTTGCAATCTTAAACCAGCTTTAATATTGAAATGAGTGAAATCTGCAATAATTGATCGAACTATAACCTTTTTGACTTAAACCTTCAGATAATTTCAAAGGTAAGTATTTCTCAAAGAGGGAAAGTTAGATGCAAATGCTATGATCAATAGCTTGCAGTAGTTGTTACATATTATTCTGCAATTAAATAAAAAATATTATTAATAAACTTTTAAATTCACGATCTACATTGAAATATTTAAATAAAGTATTTCGTTCTTGAAAAACCATATTCAGGATAAACACACAAACGGACGAACATTATGTATAATACATCAATCACAATAACCCCCATCTCTGTTATTACGATGCTATGGTCAAGCAGTTGTTCTCTTTTCCTTGAAAAGTTTATACGAGATTTGTCTAGTTTCTTTTATACAATTCCGTTACCTCCGTCGATCCTCCTCAGGTACCAACTTATCGTCCTTCAAGAGATATTCCTTTACAATATCATATCACTTTGTTGTACAATAAATACACGTTGTAATAACAATATCATAGCACTCTGTTGTACAGTAAGTACACGTTGTAATAACAATATCATAGCACTCTGTTGTACAATAAATACACGTTGTAATAACAATATCATATCACTTTGTTGTACAATAAGTACACATTGTAATAACAATATCATAGCACTTTGTTGTACAATAAATACACGTTGTAATAACAATATCATAGCACTCTGTTGTACAATAAGTACACATTGTAATAACAATATCATAGCACTTTGTTGTACAATAAATACACGTTGTAATAACAATATCATAGCACTCTGTTGTACAATAAGTACACAGTGTAATAACAATATTACAGCACTCTGTTGTACAGTAAATACACGTTGTAATAACAATATCATAGCACTCTGTTGTACAATAAGTACACAGTGTAATAACAATATTACAGCACTGTTGTACAATAAGTACACAGTGTAATAACAATATTACAGCACTCTGTTGTACAGTAAATACACGTTGTAATAACAATATCATAGCACTCTGTTGTACAATAAGTACACGTTGTAATAACAAAGCTCAATACTCTCTTGGCCATTTAAAATCTTCCGTACTATTTCAAAGTAAGGAAAATGTGTGCAACATTTTATTTCACGAAAAGGGCGTCGTAATTTGATATTTTTATAACATAAAGACGTGAACTTGTAGATAAAAGAGATGAGTGCTTGCTGTTTGCCAGTTCGTATTCTTTACATTTAAATTGCATTTCCATTTCTTATTTTTGTTTTCATTTGCATTTTGTATTCTTTCTGCATTCGATTTGCATTTCTCTCTCCATCTCTGCATTGGCATCATTTATATCTGAAACAGGAACGTTCTTGACTCTAATTGCATCTCCTCCTTTTCAAGCATTTTAACTATTTCTGGGTTGGATCATGTACAATGTTTTCCATTCTAGATGATATTTTGAAAATTCGTTGGTTTCACTTAAGATGTCTCTTATATGTGAATTTAAATACCGGGCTCAAAGCAAATTCCGAAACAAAGTGAATTTAAATTTAATAAATCAATTAAAGTTTTATGAAATATTTGTAAAAAATTCGCATTTAGATACACGTCAGGTCTCAATATTTTCCTATTTGATCTATGTCGCAATACCTCCCGCATTACACATTTCACACTACTTCCCCACGTGGCGTAAGTCGCACTCCTCACTGATCCAGTCAGAATATTATCTCAAACATGTTATTGTGCTAGAACCATTAAGGTCATAATCTAGAAATCAAAACAGACGTAAACAGCATGTTTATAGCTAATTGCAAGCTGCAGTCATGTTCAAAAGGTTAAAGACACATAACACCATCAATGTTATAAATATAATCCACTGTTAATGAAGCGGTAAAAAAGGTAAAGATTTTAGGTCTGAATAGCGTAACCAGAAAGAAATTAAGTGTGTCTACCAATACATTATGCTTTGCGCAATTGACTGTGTATGTCCATTATGGTATTTACATTACATGCAGCATCAACATATGTGTCAGACTTAGATTTTTAACGTAGCTTTCAACAATTGTTGTCATATCGCTACGATATATGCAGTATGGTAGTTTATAATGACGTCTAGCACTGGGGCATTATGCCGCAGAGTTGTAACATGATCATCCAGGCTGACTAGTCCTAACACTAACTCTTAATGCTGAGCGCCAAGCGATGTAACTGTTGATATCATTTTTATAAGTCTTAGGTATGACTCGACCGAAGTTCAAACCCGCGATCTCTCGCATCCGAGGCAGACTCTCTAACCACCAAAGCAGTGGGCATCACGATAAATATTTGCTTTAAACAAGTTTCATTTAACTTCTAAATGTTTCACTATTAAGGAAAGAATAAGAAAATAATTTAAATTTAAAGAAAAAACCTCTGTTGATAAACTCAATACTAATTAGTACATTTATTAAAAATGATGAACGAAGGAATCAAATGAAAATTAATGATGTATTTACTTTTCAACGAATTATTTTAGAATGTTTAAACTGGTAGAGAAAAGGGCTTTTCAGCGATCTCCGGATATGAACTCTTTCCCTTGATGACAACAGCTTTGTTATGTGTCGTTTCATCATAACTTTTGTTGTAAATCTCGATGTGCTTGTTTTAAGTCATATATCCATGTAAGCTAATAAAAAATCAGAATTCTCCTGCCAATCTTGTCTCAATTTTCTACGAGTCTGTTTTATACTGAAAGAATGTGACCCCTATGATGACTGATAGCTAGTTAGTTTCTCGCAGCTGACCGTTGTTTGTTATGCTTGCTTCACCGTGTAACAATCAACTCTGAATGAAAGGATGAAATTCTTCTCAGATCCTTTTTAATTGGAACTCGATCGTAGAAGAGTTTGAAGGGCGAGCTACAAGCCGATTATACGGAACAATGAATATTGTAGACTTTATAAACCCGAAAGGCATATGCCGCGATGTTTAACTGCCTTTGATTATAAGCTGCCGATTATGGGTTAGCACACTTCAAACGAAATTCATCGTTAATTTAGTCCTATTTCATACACCTCAAAACTTGTGCACATCTATACTACGCGTGTGCTCGAATGTAGAAAATATTTGCCAAGATATTAAAAGACCCACTCTCAGTGAAGAATATTCAGACATCTCCCAGAACTAATTTTCATTGATACGATGTGTACAAAACAATTCAGTAAAATATTCACAGATATAATAGCACACATATCTTATGTTACGTGTTTAGGCTTGAATAAACAGTAACACAAGAAAGAATGAAAACAACAAACTTTAAAAAAATGCAAAAAAAATTTCCCCTGGAAAAATTATGTACAAATGAAAAAATATGAACTTACGGTTTTATAGAATCAAATCCAAAATAATCAAAGAATACAATTTTCGAAGTCCAAATAACAAAATGTCCAATTGACTTCAAAGTTCGAATCCCGACGAAGAATCCAAGATGGAAAACGATGACGTATGCTGTAATCTGTAATGTTGAAGTCTACAGTACTTTGTTGAAACAATAATTATCACTCCTGTTTCTGTTAGCTGAATAATTGTTTTAATAAAAAATATGTCCTTATTCAATAATTTTACATGAGCACGCGTATTTTCCAGAACAATAGCGTAATTATTCCTTTTGAATCCAAGTAATTTGAAATAATTCCAATCCAAGTAGTTTGAAATAACTGCAAACAGCACAACATACAACTTCCAGCGTAACAGCCCAGCTTCTACTGAGAATAATTCTCCAAAATAGAGTTTATATGGTCTTCAAAAACGTAAACAAGGGGTCACGTGATCACCTTCTAGAAGCTTATAGAAATTAGTACTTGTTAAAGATCACATCTACCCAGTGTGACAAAGACGAAAAACAATAATTTTACTTAAAGAACTAAAAATAATATAATTGTTCACATCTTAAACCCGAAGTCCCAATCATTTTAAAATAAAATGAAATAGAACTTGTTTACGTGGATGCTACAAATTTTGAAACAAGGTCAGGATTTAGATCAACACCTGATGTTTATAAACTAACAGTCAAGGTCAAATTTTATACTGAAATAAAGTATCATCTCTTGTTGTTCACTAGTACAATAAAATGTAATGAAAAAAAATACTGATAAACAATTAAATTGAAATAAATATATATTAAATCAGATATATATATATATATATATATATATATATATATATATATATATTGGGACAATGCTCGTAATATATAATAATATATTTGGTACATTCTAAAAGAAATATTTTGTGGTTACTGGTTTCTAAATAACTGTGCGTTTAGAAAGTTGTGAATAGTATTGCGTTGTTCAACAAGTTCTTTTCTAGCTAAAAATGAGTACGTCATTGCATCATCTCAATGTATTCCTCAAGCGCCTCTACACACCTTCTCAGTATGATTATCCAGTTCTTAAATCACAATTTTTGTATACAATTTTTCGTATGCTGTTCATATATCGGAAAACTACTTCCAGTGGGAACTTTTACATTTTTTTGTCCTTCAGAGAATCTTTGATGACAGGATTCAGCTCAAAAATTAGTTGGAGTTAAATCATGGCTTGTATTTCAGTCTGCTTGTACGCTTTGTCGATGTTGGTGAATGAAATGGAATATTCAAAACTAAACGGAAATAATAGAAAATCAACATGAACTGGTAAAAAGGCAGGAATAGTTTATAAAATCTTCCACGCCTCATCTAACCTACACTCCTTCTACTCTCAATTAATTTTTATTTGTTGAGACATGCGCAGGGGTGGAGTGGCAATCACAAATATATATTTTAGAGAAAAAAATATCATTTTTGTAAGGCTTATTCTGTACATCTTGTCTTGCACATTAATTACGAATGCAAACAGTGTAGGAAGCTGGATGAGTAGAAAATGAAATTTCTATTATAAAATCGCAATTGTATTTTTCTTTAAACTTTTAAAAGTATGTCCTAATAACAATGCATGTCTTTTCAAAATGTAAAAAGCAAACAATGCTAATATACACCTTTGTACTCAGACTTTAAATATTTCCTCTTTTTATCCTTTCCCGATACATAGAAGATTAAAGAACCCATTCCAGTTTGTCCCATCCCTTTAATGTGGATTTATATGGCTATGCATAAGGAATAGAATAAACAAGGTTGATACGAAATCAATAACAAATGCAAAGCGTAATCATAGTCACTAAAAGATATTGATTATGACTGTGAATAGGTAACGTACCTGGCTGTAAAGCAGGGTGTATGTATGTTGCAAGGTCAAGCTATCATGGGTTCACCATGAGTAAATATAACTATATAAAACATTACATGGCAGTACGTACCACAAGGGGACATTATTTGTGCGAATATAACCCTATTAGCATTGCAAGACAATGCAAAATACGGTAGGACAAAAGCATTTGTACCAATATTGATGTATAAACATTACATGACAATACAAACCGCAAGGGTGACAAAGCGTGTACCAGTATAACCGTATAAACATTAAATGACAATACAAACCGCAAAGGTGACAAAGCGTGTACCAGTATAACCGTATAAATAATACAAGGCAGTACATAATACTAGATGACAAAACAAGCTTCAATATAACCATATAAAAATTGCATAACAATGCAACATAGAAGGCGGCAAAATATGTACCAATATAAATGTGTAATAAATAGGTAAACAGTACATGACAGTACAAACCACAATCGAACGAAACGTGTACAAATATAACCATGAAAGCATCGCATGTCTACAAACCACAAGGAAACAAAATATGCACCAGTAATAATAACTGGGATTACGTATTGTTTATAAGGTGCCCACAGATATGGCCGCCGTACTCAAAAGTTAAAACATTAGCAGAGAGGACCGGTCATTGAAGCTTTGGTCAATAAAAGCCATCTTTAGCACCCACTCTATTCCGGTACAAAACAGAAAATTTGTTATTTCTAACAGCTCCTTTTCTTTCGATAGAGCTCGTTATTCGTTTTCTGAATCGATTCATAAGACTTATAAGTAAGGCATTATTATTATCATTATTGTCATTATCATTATTATTATTAGTAGTAGTAGTATTAATACAAGTTCCAGTTGTAACCAAATTAGGTGCTATTTATTCGTCTTTGCACATAAAAGGGGAATAACAACACGCTATAGAATGATGCATTTAGCATTCCAACGAATATTAGAGTACTAGTGTATTAATTAAACCCTATGTACACTACAAACTGACAAGAATCAAAGCCCATTTTGTTCAATGACAGGGCCTAATGACATGAAAAGATCTCCTTGTCGTGTGAGGTAGACCATGATCATTTGGAAAAAGTTAAACGGCGAAGTCGACAAGTATTCCATATCTTGTTTTGAAAGCTTCTGCTACAAAAATAGTTCATGTATTCCTATTTGTTTCTCACAACTTTCCGAAGGTAGCCATACGATACGTTCTGCACTGGAAATAATTAAATTTGGGTGATAGAACCAAAATTCACGAGGTTTAGAACTAGCAGCAGTCATTGATGTTCTACCCATTACAAATGGGTGCACGTATTATTTAACAAGTCATATGACAATAATTTGATCAATTTACATTTTCTGAAGATCAACATCAGTGTACTTATTATCTCAATTAATTAACCTGTTTGGTATGGTATTTAGTTGGAAGTCTATACAACCTGTTTGGTATGGATTAAGTGGAAGTCTATACAACCTGTTTGGTATCGATTAGGTGGAAGTCTATACAACCTGTTTGGTATAGATTAGTTGGAAGTCTATACAACCTGTTTGGCATGGATCAGCAAAGGCGGTAGCAGGGGGGAAATCCCTTCCCAATGAGAATGCCTATTTGTACACAACCTAGCTGACACGCTCCTCCGATAGTGCAAGGTTACTAGAGAAAAAAGAGTAATATGGACATAATGTACATTTTTTTCATGTACATTTATTTGCTTGACGATGTCACTTGAAAATGACAATAATAACCAAAATGTAAAATCTATCCAGAGACGGAACTTATATATTTAATTTAGTTTGAAATAGTCATCTTTGTATTTAATACCTTTCGCAAGAAGAACTGATGAAAGAATTCGTACTTTTTCTTGTTAGCCATGCGAAAACTAGCAATAATTCACAATGTATTTTAGGTGCGAACACTGCAAATTAATGTTTAATCAGATATTTCAGATTCTCCTGTGCGATCGAAAAAGTAAACAGTTTATCACTGCTGAGAGTTTTACAAGTTTAATCCCAATATTGCATTTAAAATGATGATTGACTTTAACTTCGATATCATTTTTTATTAATAACATTTCTATCAATTGTACTTGGCATTATTTTTCTATAGTCCTTTTCTCATTAAACATTTCCATTTTGTTAACTTTCCGTTTACTTTTATAGTGTGCGTGTTCCGCATATTAGTTTACAATTTTATTTTTGATTTCTGAGTTATTAATATTAGTTGTTAATTTTTATGTTTAATATATTGTTTCATAAAAGGTTTATTTCATAATACATATACGTTGTTTTCATACTGTTTGCAATATCCTATTTACTTATAATGGCAAAGGAAACATGTTTAATTTTAAAAAAAGTACAAAATAACTCTGGTACTGTAATGATTTTTATTGCCGGGTTTTTAAATATAAAATAATTTGAGAGGATGATATGATTGATGTGAGATTTAGCTGATATGATATATAATTCATTCCTGCTTAAAAGTAATAAGACCAACTTTTCTTTTTTACAAATGTTGGTTAATTGACTGATACAAAGTAAAATTATTGACTATACATATGTTGTATGTAAATGTAATACCAAGGTAAACACTATATTTTGGATAAAATATCATTATGCGATACTTTTGGATAGAAAAACATGTGTTCGAACAAGTATGATTGAAGAAGCAGTTGCTATACCCATGTTTTATGGCATAAAAGAAATATTATTATTTCAATTCAAAATATAAAAATGGAATTTTACGCTGTGTATTAATCTACGTAAGCGGCTTAATGCAGGAAATAAAAGTTATCAATGTTTATTTTTCCCCCACCCCCCACTCCCACCTCCCTTAAATATAGAGCAAGTTTATTAAGCAGACATGCAGTCTCGTTATATTTCTCTGGGAGCTATTGTTTATTCATATTTTATTTTCTATGGATAATAATACCCGACTTCAATTTCATCACCACCATAGAGGAATGAAGTTTAGTTAAGACAATCATTACATGGTAATGATTTGGTCTCTAATGGATTTACAATTATGATAATGACATGGCTTAGAACTGTCATTAACTCAATTTCGTTCTACAAGAGATGGAAAATTCCTTGTATTAAAGAGCGCCTGATCATTTGCTCTCAATTATTTGCATTTAACTGTTCTATAAACGAGCAACCTTTTGAACGTAGCTAGTCATCAGAGACTGTGACTCAATTTTACCTCCTAATATAACGCCATCTTTGATGCAATTTGACCGACACTATTTCACTGATTCTAGTTATTCTACCTTAACAAAGTTGTATCATCAGAAATCTATCTACCTACCTGACTACCTATATATCTATCGATCGATCGATCTGTCTGCTTGTCTGTCTATCTATCTATCTGTCTGTCTATGTCTATATATATATATATATATATATATATATATATATATATATATATATATATATATATATATATATATATATATATATATATATATATATATATATATATATATATATATCATATTTAAACCAGTTCGTAAAAATTAAAAGTTCATTGAACATTACGTGAATGATACGTTATGATTGATGTTAAATATCATTCAATAATTTAAATTATATCTTTGTATCTCGCATATAAATGTTATTAACATTCCTATGCTGTTATCATGTTCTATCGATATTTCTATTTATACAGTCAACTCCATGTCACTGATAACCCGATGCCTAGCCGAGAACAGCACGAGAGAGCAGATCACGGTCGCTAGTAGAAGCTTCGAGGATGCTGCGCGTGTTTTCGGGGAGCATATTTCTCCATGAATCTTTCTGAAATTCTCCATCCATGCTCATTTACTAAATAATTTTTTTCCTAAGGCATGCAAAGTATGGCCTTTTGCAAACTTATTGAACTTAATAAAAGAAAGACATGCTAAACATATGAGTAATGTCAAAGCAGTGGTGTCTGAGATATTCTTCCATATGGGCGCTGTGTATTAAGACTATAACAAGGGTTTTCAATTCAACTGCACTGGTTTTATTCATAATATATTTGTATTATATATTTAGAAATATGTAAAATTGATACATCTTACAAGAAGAAATAATCTTCGAATCACACTGTAAATTCTAATTGCAACATATTAATAATTTATTAGCAGGCCATACATTGTATACTTGATTGAATTTGAGAGCATTGGCTGGATGCTAATGTCCCACTATTTATGTACGTTTAAAGATACATGACATCTATAAATACATTCATCAACTAAGAATCTATATAATTGCCCAAGCTGTGACTCGTGTAACTACTATGAAAGGTCATTGTGTCACGAATCTCTGGTCTTAAACTTAGTACCAGAAAAGAGTAAAACCCAATAAGTTATGTAAAATTCAATTAATAATTTATTTCTATAGGATACATATCGAAAATGTAAAAATGTGAAAATGTAAAGAACTGTTGACACATCAGTACGACGCTGACCATAGCACAAGTCATCGCCTTCCATTTTAGATTTCTTTTCAGTTTCATGATGACTTTTTTATTACTAGGACTTTTTTCAGTTCTGGGATTATTCTTGGATTATTTTTGGATTTGATTCGTAAAACCGTAAATTCTATTTCTCATTTTTTACGTTGTTTTTCTAGGGAAATAAATTATTTATTAAATTTTACAAAGCTTGGTGTCTTCACTCTTTTCCTGCTGGGTTTTGTAATAGCCTAGACGTAATACAGGGTAGATACAAATCAAATGTAAACACTGTGACATCTTTAACTAATTTTAATTTAGTGCCAACAATTAAATCACATTTTGCTCTCAGTGAGTCAGCGACGGTATGTTACACCATTGAGCCAAACAAAATTTCGCTTTCTAGGAATTTGTATTTCTCCGCGGAAATGTTTGCCCTCACTGTTAAGTTTCGTTCATTCCTGTTATGGTAAATTCGATTTACAGTCGGATGTAGATATCTTTATTCCAAACATGAAATTATCCCTGATCGATTATCGATATTTCTGAGGTAAGACCTTTAAGTTTTTTTTTCGCGATGCATTTAACTATTACACGGCTGGCTGTGGAATGATTTTTTTTGCATACGATTGCTGTTGCTGATAATGTTTTCGTTTTATGGGATTAGTAAAGTGAATTTCAACTGATTTCCAATTGTCTCTTTTCTTTCTTGTGGATATTGTTTAGTAGATCTAATAATCATTTCAGTTAGGTGTGGCATGGACGAGTTTCTAGACCTTTTTGGTACCGGCTGTGTCGCAGTGGTTTCTGCATAGGTAAATACGGTATGATCCTTCCCTTTGATTGTTTATTTTAAACGTTTACTGGTGAACCGGTTAACAACAATAACCGACCTCTTGAGTGAATCAGTTTGAGCATTTGCTTTCTCTCTAAGCGATGAGCGTGTTTTCATTTTAAAGACATTTTGGGGGTATTGTTACGTATATTGGATTTAATTTATATTTGATTTAATTTGATTGTTTTTTAAATTTTAAAATCTTTTTATTTTTAGTTTCATTATATGTCTAAATAATGTAGTTTTGTTTACTAGGAAATCAATATTTATTTTCAGAAAATAGTTTGACCATGATTCTTCAGTTGTAAACACCTAAAGTTGACCTAGTTCCCGGCCTTTATTTAGATATCATCGAGAGACGTAAACAGCTTATTATTTTTATCCTATTCTTAGAGTAAAATGATTGGTTTTTGTCACGGTCATACTATACGTAAATACTTCTCGAAGGTTCTGGAAAGTTGACCCTAATCTGGGAATTTGTTTTTCGTTTCGAATTACTGTGTAATCATTGTTTCTCAGTCGGGCTTAAAAGAACTGGGACGTAAAGGTGTTCTATTGTTGTGTCAGTTTGGAGTTATTTTAATGTTTATTCGAATTATTTGGATTCAAAAGGGTTAATTCTTTTTCCTATATGAGTGCACATACAGAATTCTTGGACAATGACATTTCATTAATTCATACAACAGAACTGTAGACCTTACAACACCACAAATGATACAGCATATGTTATAGCCTTCCATCTTGGATTCTTCGTCGGAACTCGAACTGGAATTCATTAGAACATTTCATTATTAGGACTTCTAAAATTTAATTCGTGGATTATTCTTGGATTACTTTTGGATTTGATCCTTAAAACCGTAAGTTCTTATATTTTCATTTTTACAGTATTTTTCCTGGGAAATAAATTTTTTGTTAAATTTTTCAAAGCTTTTTGTTTTCACTCTTTCTTTTGTTACTGTTTATTCGAGACGAAACACGTAACAGTATTACATTTTAAATAAAATGTTTATTTTCTCGACTCGAACTGAGGCTATATCATCACTGTTATATTTTCTGACCAGGAATGTCTCTGTGGGAATAAATAATCACAATTCTGGATGATTGATAGAGGTTTCTGAATTTCTAAAACAAAATCCCTTTTTTGGCAAGAAAAGTAATGAATTAATTTTTTCAAATGTTTTTAGACTGTCTGTCTCGTCCATACGCTGAAGAACAGTTACATTAAGGAAGATCTTACTGAAAATAAATCCATGTTTTAAGTTCAAGAGATTAACGGCGTCTAATAGCTAACAAACGACTCATGTTTATTTGTTTTTCATAAACGCCTGTATATCAGATTGCAATATAGTAAATTCCTAACTGAATGGGTCAAAGAATCGGATGATCATTTCCTGCCGAAACGTACGGTTTATCAACACAGTATTCTAAATTAGTTTGCGAAAGGCAAGCTAAAATACGTTGATAGGCCAGAAGAGTTGATAAGTTTGTTCAAGTTCACTCCACACAAGAACACATGTAGAACTAAGTAAACGTTTGGAAAGACAGGGATAAAAACTATGACAGCACTACCCATGTTGAAGGTTGAATGTTGCGGACCCTTTGATTTCTCAGTGGCGGCGAGTAAAATTTGCCCTTTCGATTTCAGATTGAATCAAATAAGGCAGTTTTCTTGTACTGGAATATACTCAAAGCCAGCAATATCTTATGCCGCTGTCTGTTTTATCAATCGAATGGCCTGATGCATTGACTGATGTTTTGTTTTCTAACAGTCTTCTATTGTCTGCCCTATTTAGTACGACATATTTTAGAAATACTTTAATTGGATTGAAATGAGAGTTGAAATATTGGTATTGCCAACTTACAAAAGCGGAATCAAAATAAAAGACGTCCTCCCAAATTTGTATGATAACTTGTTTTTGTTAGCAGTTGTACGTTTTGAGACTTCTTGTTGTTGTTGTTGTTGTTGGGTTTAACGCCATTTTTCAGCACACGATAGGCTATACATGGCGGCCAGTATTAATGGTGGAGGAAGAACCCGGGAAAACCCCAGAAAGAACCACCGACCCACGAGAAGCTACTGGCAAGCTTTCTCACATACCCACATTAGCCGAATCATCAGAATCACGCAGACAGAGGTGAGATAGCAGTGATCCGTGATGGAGAGCGCTTTAGACCACTCGACCACTCGGCCAATCGGGGCCCCCGTTTTGAGACTAATGATCTTGATGTATACCAGTGTAAGTTTCAGAGAGAGAGAGAGAGAGAAGTTCAAGTATACATTTGATACAATATCTCGATTGTACGAGTGATAATGACGTTGTTCTATATAATGAAATAAAATAACGTGATACCCTTTATCAATTTAGTAGTGAAATACCTTTAAGGCAGCTCATTCACTTTTGTTCAAAAATTTAAATAGCTTTTTTTTTAATTGATAAATAATACAATTAATAAACATCCAAAATAGTGAAATAATGGCTGATGCAGTAAATTCTTTTTAATCTACAAATATTGGTCAAAGTATCTTAATGCTTACGTTAGATTTATTTGGAATTACTATTTATCATTTACATTTTCCTATATTAATAGTGCTAAAAAGTGCTGAAATGTTTAACTGGCGTCCTGTATAATTTAAGATTTAATTTAATACAATATCAAACTGATATATTCTGATAATCTTGTGGAGCTTGTAATAATTATAATGAAGAAAATGATAACGTTACAAAAATGGCGGTGTTATATCTGTTGAAGGATAAAATATATTTTACAATTTTGTCTTTGAAGCACAATATACATACATATACATATATGGTAAGGTATGCTAATGTTTTAGATTTATTCGTAGGTATATACTGGTCTGAGAATGTCAATGCGTTTTTTCGTTAAATAGATTTATGTAAGAATTTTGCTTTACGCTGAATAAACCCTATACACATAACCAATGAACACCGTAAGCTATTAGCATTATGTTATTTAATGTGTGCATATTAATATTGAAAGTTTATACTATATAACAGCAAAGCAAACAAAAATGGCATATTATTACTGAAAATAAATGTACGTGGATCTGTTGATTTTAATTATGCAGACGATACTGTAATTATTCTTTCCAAACACTACCACTTAAAATATGTAAACATTGAACTTTTCTCGTATGTCTCTTGCATGTGTCCTGAGATTTCAATATCAAATAAATTATTTGTTCTGATTTATTAAACAGTTAGCTTCATTAATTGTATCTGGGGTCTTTTGTGTTTGCATGTGTTAATTTTGAATTAAATCCAGGTACTAAATATGTATCATGAAATCATATTAAACCCATATATTTTGCTTCGCTTTTCTTAATGTATGCGTTACATGTTTTGACATCACACATTTTAAGCCAAAGCCTATGTTTACTGAATCATTTCTCACGTCTCTTATCACAAATTGAAATCCAAGCAAAACCAAGGGAAAAATTACCGGTCTTTGCATCCCGCTTCAGATACGTTTAATTGTGACGTCATTGATATATTGTGACGTGTTCCGCGTGCTACCTTTTAAAGTAAAAAAAAAATTTTTTTTACTCCAACGTGTCTGTTGAAATAATCCCATTTTGTAGAAAAGCCATTGTAGAGAAAAGATAGCAGCAAATGCAATCTAAATTGAATGTGATGCAATTATTAAAGCAGTCTCAACGTAGAATTGTACCATAACATTTACATAGCTGTGGCACCGTAATATCCTACTCAGTGAAGGTAACACATTGTGAGAAGTATGGATGGAATATCAACAACCTAAACAACACGTCAACGTAAACAACACGTCAACGTAAACAACACGTCAACGGCGCGGGATTTATTTTGATAGCTTTGCACGAATACCTAGCTCTCGAGTCTAATCGAATTATTTTAGTCTTACTGTGTGGTTCTGCTAAGTTTGAAAAACAGCTGAAAAGACTGAGTCTTGTGTCGATTAGAAAGGATCCAAATGAGCGATGGACAGTTATTACGATATATCGTATATATCCGTGACATGCATAGTACACATTGTTAGATGTATTTTCAGCTGACCCGAGTGACCGGAGCGATCTGAGTTATCGGAGTGATCGGAGTGGACGTGGTGCCAGCTGTAGAGCTAACCACAGAAGGTGACCATAGCAGCTGTGAAGCTGAACCATAGCAGCCGTAGAGCTGAATAAACAGTGTTGCTTCTCGAGTAGCAGGTGATCGGGCGTAACTGACCGAGACTGGTGGGCGCTGATTGTTTGATTGACCGACCTGGAGTACTAACGGCTTGATTGGCCAGTGTGACAGGTAGCCGAGTGTGCTGGTGACGGAGTGTGTAACTCCATGCATGAATCTTTTAGCAGTGGGCTAATGTTTGGGGTTTGTAAAACCCAGTGTGATTTTGGGACTGTAAAGATAATTTGTTTATCAGTCCTTTTTCTTTACATAATTTCACTATTTGAAAGAATATATTTTTCTATATGAGTAACATAGTTAACACATTGTTCTTTGGAAAAATACTAGTGTCATAACACGTTATATCATTCTTCATTTTGCTTATAGGATGTTTATATCGACGTAAATGCAAAGAGAATATTTATCCATTGCCAATGTTTCATTCCATCGCCATAGTTTCTTCTCAAGCTGGTGCTGTTGAATTCATACATCAACAATTTTGAAATCTATATCATTAGTCACAGTATAACCACCGTAAATAGGTTTGGTTACTACCTTTTTAATTTTGTTTAATACCAAGTCATTGGCTGTTTATGCTTTATCTTGTTGACATTTTTGAAAATATTATTTCATCTTTGCAAATGTTTACTTTGTCGTCCATATTTATCAGCTGAATAAAAGATTATTGTAATATATCACATATTTCACATCTTTTGTTTAGAATCTGCATACCAGTTCGGACCATTTGGTGTGTACCTTTGCAAGAAAATCTGATGATGAAACATGTTGGAAATCGGATGACTCATGTTGGAAATCTGATGATGAAGCATGTTGGAAATCTGATGACACGTGTTGAAAATGGTGAAGCATGTTGGAAATAGGATGACGCATGTTGGAAATCTGATCATGAAGCATGTTGGAAATCTGATGACTCATGTTGGAAATCTGATGATGAAGCATGTTGGAAATCGGATGATGAAACATGTTGGAAATCGGATGACTCATGTTAGAAATCTGATGGTGAAGCATGTTGGAAATCTGATGATGAAGCATGTTGGAACTCATGTTCGAAATCTGATGACTCATGTTGGAAATCTGGTGGCTCATCTTCATCTGGAATTAATTTCCATTAAGCATGGAAGTTGTCCTTGAAATGATTTCATAAATTCCACATTTGAAAGTGCTTTACCGGCATGTATTGGCTTATTGTCCAACACTTAATTGTTGGACTGAATATATATACATCACATGACTTTGAATTTGACAATAATTTTTCATTGTCACCATCACATTTTATTTTCCATAATCATCACGATAATATTTGTTATATGCCGTGGCCCATCTGTAGAGTCACTTAAATCAAACATTTTTAGGTTGCAAAGACATTTCGTTAATTCATTCAAAATTACCCAGGTATTTATATTCCTTAATATCTTTCCTCAAAACTGAAAGGTTTAAAGCACCAAAATGTTTAAGTGTTTCTGTAAATTAATCATGTACATCTTTAAATAGCGGTTGCAAAGACTGTGCAATGAAACAAAAAATATCAGTAAATACAATAGTTTGTTTATGCTCTAATATCCTTACGATCTGTTAGTTATGAAATGCTGGATATGATTGTTATATTATTATCTGAATTATGCTGGCAAGTGTATAGAATATACTTCAAGTACCTGAAATCCAAAGTACAGATATATGAGCAGGACTGTTGTAATCTCTGTTTAGAGACAGTGGTCTCCACCTTGCATCGTTGCATATTTTATGTAAGCAGCTCGTGCACTAAGTGTACGTATGATGGTACTTTAAAGATCTGCACTAAGTGTACGTATGATGGTACTTTAAAGATCTGTACTAATTGTACGTATGATGGTACTTTAAAGATCTTTACTAAGTGTACGTATGATGGTACTTTAAAGATCTGTACTAAGTGTACGTATGATGGTACCTTAAAGATCTGTACTAAGTGTACGTATGATGGTACCTTAAAGATCTGTACTAAGTGTACGTATGATGGTACTTTAAAAATCTGTATATGGTCTATCAACAAACGACATGATTTAGAATTGTTAATAAAAACAACCTTCTTATCCAAATTATTATTATGGCACGAATATCAACAATGGTTACGTTATTAGCCCCATTCCCGACTAACTATTAATAGATGGAGTTTAATTCTTGAAACAGATTAATAAGTTGTTTACAAGAACGTAATTATATTTTAGATAACGCGAAACTCGAAATGATTGTTATTCTTTCAAAAAGGTTTATGGAATTGGACGGTGACTTCTCTTAATGTAGCATCGAAATTCAATTTAATCATATTAACTAAGCGTAGGTAAATTTGATACCAAAAGATGTAGTTCAGGACAGTCCGATAGCAATTCTGAACAATATACTAAAGTACCGCCTGTTCAAAACGACTTTAGCTTTTTCAAGTCAGTCTGATTTGTATCAATTACTAGCATATCAGGTGGAACCATTTTCATTTTATTTGCTATACATGTTAAAGCTGTCTTATTGGATGTAGATGGTATCCTATATTTTAAATTAAGGTTTGATTTAAAAGTTTAGGGGCACAAGTAATAAATCCCTTATTTCTGAGCAAAGCGCAATTCTCTAACAATGCATTTATGGACACATCTGCTAAGAACAAAAAGAAACAACAATGTTCATGGAAAACATGTATGGACACTTATTCTAAGAACCCCAAAACAATATTCATGGAAAACATGTATGGACACTTACTCTAAGAACCAAAAACAACCATATTCATGGAAAACATGTATGGACACTTACTCTAAGAACCCCAAATTAATATTCATGGAAGACATGTATAGACATTTTCTTTAAGAACCAAAAACAACCATATTCATGGAAAAGAATTACAGTGTCCATTGCAAATATCCATGCTATCCAGGACTTCTGTTATTTGTAATATTTGTAAAGAGTATCAATTACGATAAATAACATAGTTTTGTTTCTTCTAAAATATCCGTTCACTACTAGCTAAATTACCCTACAATTTTTATACAATTAGACCATGTTTGCATTTTTTCTGACAGCTCTAAATAACATCTAACATTCTATGTTGTTCTGGTTCAAAAGAATATTTACTTGAACGTGTTGTTAGGCTATTAAAATTATTAAATATTATGAAATAGAACTAGTGCCACATTGTTTGCAATAATGAACAATTTGCAAGAGAGAAACAATAAAGTAAATAGAAGATGACGCCAGGATCAAGAATGTTAAAGTCATGTCGGAATCTGGATGACATTAAAAATATTGGTGCTTCTACTGTGTTATAGATAGATGTTTTCTAACTAAGCAACTTAAAAAATTATGTTTTCAAGCGGTGTTCATTCAACCTGTCATACTTTCAAGGGCAGAATGGATCTTAGAATGCAGACAAACTGCGTTAATATGAGAATAATATTGTAAAACCCGGAAGGAATAGAAAACCTCGACAAGTTTTACATGGTGTGCCAAAGACGACGCCTCGCATCTTTGCAACAGCATTTTAAAGATACGTTCTGTGTATCTCAAGCAAGAGTATCAAGAGTTATAAACACACGAGTCAGTTCATTATGACCATATGATGTCCCTCCTACCATGGCCAATCACTGAACAGCTTTTAAAGGATTCCCACAAGTTTTATTTGTACTCCACATGTGCACAAATTTATAGATGTAAGAGTTCTTTGGCAAAATGCAGAGTCTTGTGTCTTAGGATCTAACCGGAACTGAGTATAAGCATCATGATAGTTTCCAGTTTTTGATTGCTGTTGTACCTCATGGACTGTTTACATTTCTAACAAGAGTTTGGTGAGGCCGTACATCACATTACCACATTATGCATAACGATTGGTACATATTCATACCACTACCACACACGCAGCCAAAATGCCAGTAGACAAATGTTTCACTCTCGTTGATTTGCTTCCCGGACATTCTTGTCAAAATATGCTGCCTTTTGTTTAATGTCTGAGAAATAGATTACTCCAGAGCTCAAAGGATGACATAACCAAGAAGTGCTGTCGGAAAAAAAGGAAAAAGTAATGAAAACATCAAGCTGCAACTCCTAATATCAAAATCGCAAAATAACACTGCACTGCCTAATTTGTATATTTTATACATAATTTAAATATGAAATAAATAGTTCAGACTATAACAAAATAGAATGTAGGCAAAGGGTATCAAGAATTATCGATTACTTTCATTACCAATACATATTTAAGACTGTCTTCGCATATTTGTACTTTCAAATTTGATTTACCATGATAAGTGTTATCATATAACTTCACAATTAAGTCACTGTCTGAGTAGTGTTCACCCTACATTGTAGGATTGAGCCTTTCTACTATCCAATTGTTTGTCTGAAGAATGTTTTGGAGCATCCGTCCGTTACACTGTTCTCGTAATCTTAGTAACAATGCTGTGTTTTGTGGTTTAGTGAAGACGGTGTGTTTTGGTGATATCAGTTCTTTTTCTTGTAAAGATTAATGTTTTAGTACATACCAACTTTTCATGTAACATAATGTAAACAATTAAACACATGTTCAGGATTCATAATTCAATTTTACTTTTCTTTTCATTGATTTTAGTAAAGTGATTTTATGACATTTGAGCTACATAAGTTCTTACTAGCTCATGCTGAGTCACAACTTCTATATATAAAGAAAACATACCTGAAAGGTGATTGAATGAATGAAAGATGGAAAAAGAAGTTTGAGATAGAGATACAGACTTTGTAATATATACCATGTCATTGCACATCTGAATATATTTATTAGCAGCTTCTTATTAACACGAAAATGTCATCATGGTACTATTGCACAGTATATGCCCAATAGCAACCTTAAGACCAAATTATGCAGTGCATATCAAACCGCCACCTCTAAATACAATATACTGGAAAAGGGACACTGCCTTACAACAACTGTACGTAGATACATTATGAACCTACCGATAATTATAACAATTAGGTACATCAGTTTGGGTACAACGATGATAACAAATGTACTTCAATCAAGAATAGGTATTATGTTCTTGGTAACATTTGTTTTGATTATCTTACTGTCCGAAATACTAATTCTTCTTGTACATGCCAAAGTTTTAATGTCTCTTCCTCTATCTAGGAAATAACCGGTCTGTCCTCGGTTCTACAACTACTGGGAAAGTGTACATTGTAAATGTTTTGGCATGAAAAAGCAAGGTTTGCAACTTTTCAACATAATGTAAGATACATCTTACCCCAAAAAAATGGAACAATGAAGACTTATGAAACAAAATGAATCCATCCTTGCAGTAATTGGACTATGCAAACATTTATAGATTATAATGTTTCTGACTGTGCTATCTCCTTTAGTAACTTATGGTTGGAAAGACGAGATCGATCACAATTCATGGAAGAAGGACTAGTCATGTACGTTAAAAATAAAGTAAAATGCAAGAGAAGAACATATGTCGAAATTCATTTCTAGAATCAATATGGACCGAATTAAGTTTCCTCAATAGTGAACATGTCATATCTGCTCATATTACGACCTCCAACCTCCCACTCATCATCAATCTGAAGACGAACGAGCAAGAGGTTGCTTATCTCCAACAGTGAAGCAACTATCATGGGAGACATTAATATTGATTTCTTCTCTGATACTAACACTAAATGGCTACATCTACATTACCCAGCCTGACAATCTCGACGAACTTAACTTCCCCAATCTCATTATTTGTGATCGCTACTCCACATGGGCAACTCGTAAGCAACAGTGCGCAAGTAAAAACAATTTACACTCCAATATGTAATACCGATGCTTTAAAAACTTCGCTAAATTGAATTTCTCTCTGAACAATAAAAAAATTATGAACTTAGTAACTTTCTCTAGATATAGGCCCAGATTCTGACTAGCCTATCTGGAATCAGTGTTTTCTTACTATACTAAATTAACACGTTCCCATACACATCAAAAGAATAAAACGATCAAAACAATCAGAATGGTATGCTAATGATATCGCAGAGGTACAAGCGAAACTACTATCATAACTAAACAGATTTTTAGTAGTTATCGTTTGTGGTGAAACATAATCAAATCACTCGTTGTAAAACACAAGCGCTCCTTTTTCTGGAATCACTTGGGAGAACTAACTTTGTCGAAACTGCACCTCTAAATCCGTGTGTCATTAGACTTAACGGCACTAGCCATACCAATGAGCACGATATTGCAAACCACGTAGACATCTTTTTTAATATTTCCCAAAACATGACGATCAGATCGTTTGTAATATTCACGTAAAAACTAAACAGTCCAGATTGTTTCAAGGCGAAAAGCTTGCGAATACTAGTTTATGGTTCACCTTATCCATACCCCAAAATTTTCAAAATATTTTGTTTCGCATCCTATTACTAACGTAGTATCAAGTGTCCATGACGTAATGTTCAGTACATATCTTACATACAATGCTCTGTGGATGTCTAATGTTCTTGAAAGTCATATTACGTATATATACACTGAATAGATTTTCAAATCTACAAAACAAATTAATATGGTAAAGAGCAACCAAAAATTATGTTCACTTATGTTAAACATTGTCGCTCCTGTTCGTTATGACTTTTTCTGAATTATTCCAATAACAAGCAGAGAAATGTTTAAAACACTATACATCGAGTTGGCCCTTTAAGTTTCCTCTCCTCAAAATATCCTGATCGAAACTTGCACAAACACATACACACAATTGTTTAAGTGAACAAAGACTTTTTGAGAAATGACAAATACTGTTTTGAGAAGTTGTGATAAATTCTTAATTTTACATGAAAATAGTTGCTTTCTAATTAACCTTCCTTATATGGCGGTTAATGTTTTGAATAACTCTTTCCTCTAATTTCCGCATATTCTTTATTGAGGACATGGTCAAGAGATCTAAAACTTTGCAAGGGCCTATCGAAGAAAGAACAGGGTAGTGGGTTAAATTTGTTTTAAACAAGATAAATACGCATTCTGCCAGTTAACAGATTGTTAATGTGTGGGTTTTTCTTCGTCTGCTTTACATTCATGCATATAGTGTTACAAGGTGTGGGTTGAAGAATCAATTAGATACGTCTTGTCTTCATATACACTGATCTACTTAATAACGATTAGATGGGTTTGTGCAATGGATATTTTAGCACGTAAATCTCTTGAAAGAGTTAATAAAGTTGTATTGTAAACTTTGCAACAGATTAAGAAAGAACTGAGTAACCTTTAGAAAGAAATATTGATCAAACTCTGACAGAACAATCAAAACTGATGATTAAATGTGGTACGACCTTTGATACCGAAATAGAGTTATAATTTGCTTTTTAATTTGATAGCTTTCAGGTATCACTGAAAAGAACTTTTTGAAGGACTCTTTCTAACAGTGTTCATTGTTTGCTCTTCCAGCTAAAAGGTTTCGACGAAAGTTAATCGAATCTAAATTAAAACTGAAATATTGATAATGATAAGTTTCAGAATAGAGAGAAAGAGAGACATCTCGTGCATATCATATTTTGATAACAGTGACTGCCGCTACAATGTAATATCACAGGCTAGACTGGTTCTAAGCTTTTGCTGTGTTTTTTTCTTTAATATTTCCAAGTGAATATAGCAAGGATGTTTAATTATAGATAAACTGTCTGGACTCAGCAAGGGACATGCTGATGATTTTCTCATAACTGTATTTTATTACACTGTTTGCGGATTTTTGACGCATTGTCTTTGCCTTTTATAAAAACCTGTTTATTGTATTGCAAAAGCACAGAGTAAGTTAAAGAAGTAATCATTTTAGTCCCGTTATCGTAAAAGATTAATTTACAAAAATAACGATACAGCGGTTTGTCCACAAAATATCTCATTAAGAGAAATAATCACGAAGGTAAATAGAGCTGTTATTACGAACTATGTTGCTGAATCGAGTGGAAGTGAGTAACCACTCTGTCACAACTCTATCATGTGGATGTTTACAGAGGGAAGAAACTTTTATGTTGCAATTTGAATTATTACGAAATAATGTTTGATTTTACAGTTTTCAAACATCATTGATTTTAGATTTTCGGAAAGTCACTCATTCTTAATCCATTCAAGTGGAAACGGGACATGTTATTTGTTTGAAAGGAAATGAAAACATCTTTAATTTGATTGACAAACGCGATTTATTCCTACAATAGTTTGGTTCTGTAAACAATGTTTCCAGAACTTCTGCGTTTTATAAACACATTTTTGTGATATATTCAGCATCAAATCAGTTTTAAATGAGTTAGTTGTCTTTTAGTTGTTGTTGTTGTTGAGTTTAATTATAGTGGCGTGCGCACAATTGTGCATGTGCCACTTTTTTCTGACTGCACCGCAGTCTGCTAGTTGTTCCTGGGGAAGGGGATGGTGCCACCTCCACCAGGCTTTTATGGATTCAAGGAACCCTGACAGTTTGGCCTCAATCTGTGGGTCCATAAAGGTCCCTACAGTTGAATGGTTGGCTGTCATTAGTGGGAAGGAGAGCTCGGGAACGGTCCTGCTTGCTTTACATCGCTGGTTTCTTGTTGCATTTGCCTAGTGTTTCTTGCGATTTTCTTTTGTTATTTTTTTTTCGATTTTTTTTCTTCTTCAAAATGTTCTAAAAGGAGGGGGGATGTTCTATGCTGTTTATAGAGGTTCTTAGTAGAAATCATGTATGAAGAGAGATTTTCAAGGTTATTATGGTATTACTAGTCGATGTGTTTAGGGTGTGTTTCCTACGTTATGTTATTTATAAGTTTTTAGATATTACCTCTTTAAGTTATGTATTAATTAATGTTTTTAGAGATTGAATGTTACTTATACTTTATTTAGCAAGAGACCGGAGTCCTAGCCGATTACACGGTTCGTTAAGGACATCTAGGACCGGAATCCTAGCTGATTACTCGGTTCGTTAAGGACATCTAGGACATCCGATTTTGCGGTTTCCTTAGTTTTTTATAGGTGCTTCGTAAGTGAATTATTTATTAATACTTTTATAAAATTGAATGATATGTTATCAGTTTTTATGTGGTGGCTTCCAAATTTATTTAGCTAGTTACTGGGTCTTTTGGTTTTGTGGGGATAGTAATTATATTTTGTTCCTAAGTCCTGCTGAGTCTATGAATTGATTTATATTTTTATATGCTGATTGTTTATTTTTATTAAAGTCCATAAGTAACTCTGGGTATGTGTGTGGTGATCCAATCTCTTTTTGGTTTTTGATAAATATTTTCCGAGCGGGTTGATATTTTGGGCATATATTGAATACGTGGTGTAGATCTTCGGTGGTGTGGCAGTTAAAGCAGTTAATGGTTGCTGGTTTGGGTCCTATAAACCTTCCAAAACTGCTTGCTAGTTTAGTTTTTCCAGTTATTATCCTGTTTATGGTTTTCTGTTCTAAATAGGTACCCTTAGGTAGCTGTATGTTCCTATCTACGTTTTTTAGTTGTCTTTTAAAAGAACATTGGTCGAAACTGCTACGGTTATAGTAATATACAGCGTCTGAATTGTCAATTAAAATTATTTAAATAATCTTCGAGTCACTTTTGATCAATAAGTAATTTACTCTTGAAAAATAATAATGAGAACACGAAGTTTTAAAAATATAATATGTACAAGAACAGCTTTTTTGACGCAGACTGGACCAAAGAAGATTGGTAGATCAGTACGAAACGATCTGTTTGTCGAATACTTAACTTCAGCCGCTGCTCATTTTAGCAGGTGCGTGTGTTACAATGGGTGTTTATCTTGATTATTGTGACAGAATGTTCAAGTATCGATTGAAATTGGGAAGTTGGTGCTACTTTTGTACACTGTGCTTGCAGCAGAAAAGTCAAAATAGTTCTCGAGTTAGGAAAACGGTCACGTGTGAGGCAGGATATATTCACCTGTATAGATGTTCCACTGGAAAACTGAGCATAAACATAAAACAATGTGACGTAATAAATAAAAGTTAAGACTTTTTAGTCTGACAAATTTAGGTTTTATCTTTTGTCCTGAAGAGTTTCTGACATTGTACTCATATGACGATGGAGTGTTGCTGTTTCATATGCGCTACGGATCGGGACTTAATTAAAATGTTTAATGCTTTACAATTACTAAACTGTTTACTGATGATCTCCAGTAAATAAATTGTATAAATGTATCTAAAACACAAAGTAATTGATAACTTGTGAGTAGTTATTTAGGGTTCTTTCGATTTGTATATCCCTTAATTTATTTAAACGATTCAGTCAAGTAAACCATTGAGGTAAACAGACGCAGTTTAACATTGTGGACACCTTTTGCTCTCTAATTAGATTCTCCTTTAATAAAATAGTAGTATATCAGTGAATTTCTTCAGGATTGGATATGATCCTTTAAATAGGATGTACAGTTTGGTATTCAGACAAATGTGTCTGGTTGGTTCTAATATCCTTTCTTGTATTTGATACAATATATTTTTGTGCCATAATTTCTAGTCATAAATTTTCTGCAAACGTTGCGGCATTTTCGTGAAACTCGTCCTCATCCGCAATTTACATTCAAGGTAAGAATTGTTCCCAGTTATGTCAATTATAGGGCACATATTAACAGTAGATTTCATATGGCTACATTACGTATCTCTTTACTGCCATAGCTTTTAATTCAAGCTATAACTAGGTTTGAATTTTTTCATTTCGTAATATGCTTCAGGTTTCTTCGTCAAAAATGTGGATACGACTTGTGTTCCTTTGGATTTGAGAAGGAATACATTAGCGACAAAGGTACCCTGGGTGTTCCATTTACATCAATCGTTTCTGCTGGTTATGAGTCGGTATATTTAGCCGAATAATCTCATACGAAGATGATGTACGTATTTCACTGTTTAATCATCAGAAATCAATAGCTCAATATGATTAACTACACTGTCGGTTTTCATGAGTTCTTTAGGTTTAGACCTTTTATGGATCACACCATATTTCTTGTATCAGTTTTATTCATCTTTTTAGTTCATATCAAATAAATGTCTGTCCCACATTTCGTACAACTTTAGTTATTCTAAACCGTGCAGCTATTATCCTGCAATGAGCGTAGATAACATTTCCTTTGAACACTTGGAACAACAATTTGCCATGTTACCGACTATGCACTACACCTTTTCCATGTCCTATACAATATATTTTTCTTCTACAAAGAAAGCAAGCTTTACTAGTTGCAGTTAGAACAATAATGTGAAGTATACTTCCATGCAAATTCCTTTAACTTGTCAACATCCCCTTTACAAGTGTTAAAATTGGATAAGATTTCTTATGTCACGTGTTTAGGCTCGAATAAAAAGTAAGACAAGAAAGAGTGAAAACAACAAGCTTTGAAACAATGTAACAAATAATTTATTTCCCTGGAGAAATACTGTACAAATGGAAAAAAAGAACTTACGGCTTTAAGAATCAAATCCAAAAATAATCCAAGAATAATCCACGAATAAAATTTTAGAAGTCCTAATAATGAAATGTTCTAATGAATTCAAGTTCTAATCCCGACGAAGAATCCAAGAGGGACTTATGATGTATCCTGTATAGTGTGGTTGTCTACAGTTCCTTGTAGAAACACAAAAAATAAAACTCCGGTGATGGAAATTCGAATAAAAGTTTTAAGAAACGTTTTTGTTCAAGAATTCTGTATGAGCACAAAAATATTTCAAGAGAAACTAATTAATCTTTTAGAATTCGAAACATCTGAAGAAAACACTAAC
>CM068827.1:5437946-5642946 GCA_028554795.2 Sinohyriopsis cumingii | reverse complement strand
TCAGGCCTTCTGTATGAAATATGCTTGGCCTAATAGTATCGGATTTTGCCAAGCTTCAGTATAAAAGGTGACAGAAAAGTTGTTTGTACTTTTTGTTTTGAATAAAAGCCATGACAATAAATTATGACTTTATTAAATCTAGAAATATTGTTTGATGCTTTAAAATAATTGCATTGAAAACTTTTTAGTGCTCTGTGATTAATATTTTGGAAAACGATTATAAAAAACCCCAGAAAAAAACAGCTTTTATTAAAATAATTTTGATCAGATGGGAATAGCTGGACTATTGAACGAACATATTAATAGGTATATATATGTATATATTTATTTTAAAATGGGGCACGAGGGTTAGTGATGTTTGGCAACAATCTTTTGACCGAAACTAATATCTACATAAATTGACAATAACCTTCTGCAGCCTTATTATAGCTGAATTTTAACTACATATGTCTTAATTGCATACTCCAGTAAGAATTAAAAGGCATGCATTGAAGTTTTTAAAACCTCTAAAATGAATAATGGCTATTATTTGTGACATATCTACAGTTAAATAGTACAATGTCTCTATTCGTGCTAAATTGTTTCAATATAAGCAAGTAAAAGGCAGCCAAGGCAAACTATTAAATGACCTTATGACCTCTTTTGCACAAGAGTAAAAATCACATTTATAATCAATAATTTTCAAACATTGGTTTGATATTTTGTCTATCACATAAACAAAACAACTATATTTTTTCTGGCCTTTTCAAATATATGTCTTATATAAATATTTTGCATGAAGATTTATTTTTTGAAGTCTAAGTGAACAACCTGCCAGCCGTGTAAAGATTATTCCCTCTCCATTGAACAAAATGGCCATTTCCTGTCTCTGTTGATTTCTAACCACAGCCACTTTATTGCCAAATGTTTAGTTGCAGGCAATTGTGTGGAAACTACCAAATCAGTGACCAGTAATTTCTTTCGGGCCTCTTGGACCTTTCGCTCTCATAGGATAGTGATTTAATTTGTCTGTAATTAGCTCGCATTTTCCAGGCTGGCAACGAAAACTCAGACGATGGACTTTACCGAGTTTTATAGTTTTAGTGTCAGGTATTATTTTGCTTTCTCGGTGAGTTCGTGAACAACAGCTGTGGCGTCTCCAATGGGGGCACTTATAGTCATTTTGAGAAACGACAAATTGTCTCGTACAGATGGGAAAGTATATCACAAAGATATTCCATCAAACTTGTATTGTTTTAATGCAGAGGAATTAGCTCTTCCTTGGTAGACGTCAACTGTAGTCATTCATATCAGAAGTCAACCAGGTAGTCATTCATATCAGACGTCAACGAGGTAGTCATTCATATCAGACGTCAACTAGGTAGTCATTCTAATCAGACGTCAACTAGATAGTCATTCATATCAGACACTTATAACTGAACCAGACTATTAACTGTGTCCCGTACGACTACCGGACCCTTCAAATGATACGTATTAGAATAGAACAGACATATAACTTATGTAAAACCAGTCTTGGCTATTTTGGTGCTCACTACATAAACTTTATTGCGGATATTCGTTATTAGTGGTTATGGTGGTGGCGAGGTAGAACATAAATTGGGATATAAGCACGTGATGAACTTCACCAAATATTGCTGAGAAAGGAATCGACCAAGTTTCGGAAGTGACTCTACACGCGATTAGAATACTTGTTTGAAATGAAAGCCTATTTGACAAATTACTTTTTCGTTTTTGCGCAAGTTTTGCCTGCTATGACATAATGGGGACATATAAGATATGAACGAAGTCTTTTCAACATTATCATGTTTTTAGGATGGCCTGCAAACCTACTCAAAATGCAAATAATTAAGAATCCGTGTGAAATGGAAACAACTTTATGTGTCGATGATTGGGTACACATATATTGCATGGGTTTTAGACTCCTTAAACCCATTTAAAGCCATGTATATAATGGAGATTTCTATCATAAGTATCTCCAAATATTCGATAGTATACCTATATTTCAAGTTAGATATCTATTTAACTATCATATGATATTGTGTCTCACTTAGTCGAGTAGTAACGAATAAGCAGGTTTAACTAAAACCGACGCTGTAGTCCCTATGAGCACCATTTTGTTAAACAGGGGAAGGCCACAGAAAGAGTTGCTTTCCAAGATGAAATTTATCATGAAAACATAAGTAAAATATAATTGAAAAGTGATTGTCGTAAGTACAAAAACAGAACAGAAGCATCACAGTCGATACAAACATGGGCAGCAGAAAGACTCGACGTAGTTAAAAATAATTTAAATTATCAGCAGAGACAGAAGGAATGAAAGGAAAAAAATTAACGGCAATAAAGACCAATTTAAACGCGAAACTAGTCATCAAGCTAAAAAATTTGTTAAGATTTTCAAATAGAGATTCATATTTAAATAAGACTATTCAAATTTCAATGAATTATGCTCAATATCAGAGATATGAAAAACATTGATTCTATTTGAATTAGTAATGTAGGCCTACTGTGCAATATAGTGCGTCCTATTGCAATGGGCTTAAAATTAGGGTAGGTTGGTTTTCTCCTTTCTCTGTGTTTTTACGTTCAATATACATATACATATGAATGGAATCTAACAAGATGGATGTATATGAACACCCAAAGGTTTAACTACTTATATCCGATATACATTAGGTACAAAGCAAGTTTGTGTTTTAAGCCCTATCATGTTTTCCTTTTTTATTAATGATTTGATACACAGCTGAAACTCGAATGCAACAGAGGTGTTTTGATCGCAGAATATATTTTTGTAATACTTTACTCTGATGATTGTGCTAATTGCGACTATATAGTAAAGCTGCTTCAGAACTGAATAAATGTCATTAAACGTTAATGTCATCGAACGTTTCTGTTATAAAAACGGGTATGATGGTCAATCTCAATAGAAGTGTTCAGAGATGGGGGACATCTCAAGCAAAAGGAGGTATGATTTTTCAATAAAAGTCGTATTGAATGTGTGCCTTATTACAAGTACATTGGTTTATTTTTCATCCTAAAGTTGGTTTGGACGAAAGCAAAGCAGATACAAGCAGCTCAGGCTAAGAAAGCAACTTCAACGATTTTGAATTATCAGAAATTATTCGGCTGCTTTAGTGTAGAGGATGCATCTAAAAATGTTTGATTCGGTAATAAAACCAAGCTTGCTGTGGGCAAGAAATTTGGGGATATGAATTTAATAGAGATATTGTAATTGTCCAATACAACTTTTGCAAACAGTGTTTAGGTGTTCCTAAATCTACCAACAATGCAGTTAAGTTAGGGGAGAACATAATATACCCATTTTGTACCTCGTTTTTTACGTTGCATTAAATACTGGTAGAAGGTCGTAAGAATGCCTTCAACTCGATACCCGCACCAATGTTTTTTTTTAATGTTGAAAAGATTAGATGAATCGAACCGTGTCACCTGGGTTATCAAAGTTAAAGACATGTTATTTCGTTTAAGTTTTTGGGTATGTTTGGCTATATCAAGATGTTGGAGACGAAAAACAATTTTTCGAACTATTTTTTGTAAAGAATTAAGGATTCAACACTACAAAACTAGAAAAGTGATCTTAATAATTCACATAAATATGGGTATTATAGCATGTATAAAATGGAATTAGGACCGGAAAAATATTTCTCATGTGGATTATCGTATTTTCTTAGGAAATTGCTAAATTTAGATGCTCAGCGCATGCGCTGAAAATAGCGACAGGTTGGCATGGCAGGATTGTGAGAAATAATAGGTATTGTGAACTATGTCGGAAAAATAATGTTTATTTGGTAGAAGATGAATTCTATTTTGTTTGCTTGCGACTATATAATAAAGAAATACTTCAGTGAAGTTTATTATCTTTTTCCATCTGTAGAACAATTAGTATCCTTAATGAGACATAACAATTAGTATCCGTAATGAGTCATAACAATATATTAATTATAAGAAATCTTCCTTACTATATTAGCTCGGGTTTTCGTCTTAGACAATCTTTGATAACTCAAACGAATGGTGAATAATCGACTTAGAGGTAGTAACATCTTTATAACCAAAAGGCATTGATTGTTGGAAATTATGTACCTATACTCACGATAAAGACATATTTAACTTCTTTAAACCATGGCGCACATTATATTTACTTGTATTTTGTAATATGGGCCGGTGGCCTAAGTTACTGAATAAAGTATTATCATCATCATCATCATCATCATCATCATTATTATTATTATTATTATTATTATCATCATCATTATTATTATTATTATTATTATTATTATTATTATTATTCAATCTTGATAGAAGTTTATCCCGCGTTCATAGATGTCAATTACAGTACCAGCCATAGAATAATAACTCTCGCTTACTGCCATAATTTAAAGTTTACTGAGATTCACATGTTTGGAAATTAACTAGCTGAACTATTTTGTTCGAAACAAAAGACTCCTTAAGGAAGCAATGTGAATGATTGCTTTGATCAATATTTCATTAGAAAATGCGTAACATGTGGAATGACAGTCTGACATGTTTAAAGTTTTTAAACACAATTTTCCTCAGCGCGTGCTAGAGGTAGTGGAAGCAAATTCATTTGTAAGATAAACACTATCAAGTAAAACATCAGTATTCTGTTTAGATTTTTATGCATACTTATGTTTAGTAATCAGCCCTACTTCTTAAATAAACCTTAAGCACTTTAAATTTTTGACAAAATCCATTATACTAATAATGCACAGAAATATCTCTGCCATTTGATAATCAGATTCACTGAAATACCCACCTAAAACATTTATTGTTCCTAATGTATTTAGGGTAAAGATCATACCAGCAGCATTAACACTGTAAATAATAAAGCTTATTAGCAAATTTAACGTTGGCGTGACGTTGGTGCTATAACTAATGCTTAAATGATGCGAATACAAGGGACTGAGCGGAATAAATAACTTCAGATTTACAACAGGATAACAATACTAAACAAAACCAAGGCTACATTTTATTCATAATTTATTGCAACGTAAATCGTTAACACATTAGATGCTTATAGTGACAATGTATCATGATATCATTTTGAGTTCCATTTAGACCACTCTGAAGTGTTGGTGACTCGCTTGAGGTAGAATGATTGCGTCAACAATAACAATCTTCAGCTTCTTTATATTCATTATGTTATACTGTAATATTTCGGAATATGCATTTGTTACATCACAATTCATCCCCGGTCATATATGGTCGGTAAAAATGCAATTCATCAGTTATTCCTAATCTTGTTTGGAATTTGAAGACTCCTTCGTTTTTTATGAAGTTTAATTTTCTATTTCAATAATTAAATAAAGAAACCATATCCTGCCGAGTTTCGAAAGCAAACGTTCAAATTCACAAAATACCAATATTTTGCGGCCACTTGTAGGAACAAGGCAATTTTTATATTGATTGAACTCTGCCGATTAATATGAAAAGAGTGGAAAATGTGCAAATGATACAAAATGAGTTAATTAAACATTTTAAGTTAGTTATAGTTAAACCAATGTATCATTGGTACGTCAAATTTATTTCTGTATTATACTGTCCAATGTCTCTCTCTCTCTCTTTCTCTCTATCTCTCTCTCTCTCTCTTTGACTATAAGAACAACCCCATGAGTCTTAAACAATTTGATATCATCGGTAATAACTTTACTATTCCGCATCATCCTAATTGGAGATAAAGAAATGGTAAAAAAATAAATTTATATTTGATAATGTATGGTTAAAACCTATGTCGAACTGATCGTCTGACTACTGAAGAGGAATGTCATGATAAACTATCAAAATGTTTTAATGAATCTTACGGTGGCTATCTAGTTGAACACTTGTTATAAAGTCATATGCTAATTTATAAGTAGAACAAATAAAAAATAGGTCTGACAAATTTCCCTCTAGTTAATATCAATCAACTAGCAGATGAAGGAATAGTGGACCTCAATCAGAACATTAGGTCATATATGATATTTATTTTAGGCTTAAAGGACTCAATAGAACAATTATTGCACAGATTTTCGCAAACTGTTCAAGACAGTAGAGGAATTAATCAAGCAAATTAAGTTTAGGTGAACAAAGACATAAATCTGATGAATTCATTTCAATAAAGTTGCAGGAATTAGTTTCTGACTGAAAAATATTAAACTAACCTATGCAGATCACAACGTCTCAACGATTGTTAATCTTTATGCAAAATTTGCAGTCGTGAGGACCCGAGTTCTCTTGCAATACTATTAACTATGGAAACAATAACAAATGTTACAAATATATCCTTGAACAGTTGTTTTGACATTTCACATTGTGGTAAATTTTCGCACATTTTCACCAAATGTTATTAATGTTCTCTAAAAAATTATTTTTTTCTCTCTGTTAAATAGCCAACTAAATCGCTTAATTTTATCTTTCTAAGTTGAATCTTGCTCTTTAGCAACTTCGTTTTCGATTGTCTTTATAATGTCTTCGTTTACACAAAAGTCTGTGTTCATACATAATATATTTGAATTTATAACATGATCAGCAGTCACGTATCCTTTAAATTTTCTTTCCTCTTTTTCTTCTCTAGTCATATGTTTTTCTCGACCACTTTTTACTTTGTGAATTTAATTTTGTAGAGTCACAATTACCTTATTTAAATTATCCTATATTTCTGCTATCACATCTAAGATTCTATCAAATCTGTTTCGACATTTCTATCCCTTATCTGTTGCATAATTGTTTGTTGTTGTTGTGGGTTTGACGCCATTTTTCAGCACATGATACGCTACACACGGCGGCCAGTATATCTGATGGTGGAAGAATACGGGAAAGCTCTAAAAATAACACCGACCCACAGGAAGCTGCTAGCAAGCTTACTCACACATCCACCTTTTGGCGTAGGCCGAGACTCAAACCCACACAGACACGGTTGCTTTTGGCGTAGGCTGAGTCTCAAACCCACACAGACACGGATGCTTTTGGCGTAGGCCAAGACTCAACCCCACACAGACACGGTTGCTTTTGGCGTAGGCCGAGACTCAAACCCACACAGACACGGTTACTTTTGGCGTAGGCCGAGACTCAAACCCACACAGACACGGTTGAGATAGTAGTGATCGGTAAGGCGAGTGCTTTAGACGACTGGGCCACCCGCTTAATTGTAACATTTGTAAATGTAGCAATTTCTATTGTTGTAACTTCTTCCCTCTTAGTCCATATACTTCTTTGTTTTCAGCCGATTGAATCCGAAAATACACTGACGTGTTTTTTTTACTAGATTATGCGTCAAATGTTATAACATATTTTGTTGGGGAGGGGGGGGGATGAAGGAGGAGTAGTATCAATAGTAGGACAAGGAGAAGGGACTAGACTAAAACCCGGACTAGGATTAGGATGATGGTCTGGGATCAGATTCTTAAGTAAGCTATTCAGTCATCTAACTACAATTACTTTGTCGAATTAAATTAATCGAAATAAATTTGAAAATAAATTGGGTTTTAAGAATCTAAACAAGATACGGACGCCAGTAATATTGTTGGAATAACATAAAACTACATATATGAATTCAAAATTATTATAGTAAATGTAACATAACAAGGAAATAACTGGTCAAATCATAACCGACAAGGAGCTGGATATATTGGCATTTTTGCAAATGCTAGATCAGCTAAATTATTAATGTCATTGTCAGAAGCGATACCTTTCATGTGGTAATCTCTTCAAATTCATAAAATAACGAATTACGGATATAATTGAAAGACAATTACATAACAACTAGCGGAATTAGATACTTTAGTTGGGTTTTATCTTTTTGGGTGGTATAGCCAATTTGAACATTAATTGCTTCCTTCATAATGTTTAAGCATATTTGTTTTTAGAAGGAAAGTGATCAACACGTAAGCAAAGAAAACTTTAGAAAGAAAATAATTTGCAAATAACTTGGATTAATGGTAATGCAAAATTAAACAGTAACATGAAGGTAACAGGAAAATAACCTAACAATAACCGAATGTTAGAAAAACTATTGGAAGCAGAAGAAAGCCACAAATTTATATAAGGTATACAATAAATGAGCATGGCTTGGTTATGAAGTATTAAAATAATTTGGATGAAGCTATTCCCTATATTTTTAGTTAATCGTAGTGCTGCAACCAAATAAATAGGCAAAGTGAACCTAGTGATATTTATCCACTTCTGATAAATAGCAAGATATTCAAATCAGATCTCCGCCGTCTTACTTTAAGATCTGACAGCGACCGCTTAGGGGGCATGTTCTGGTGACGTTTGAATTAGAAAATGGAAATGCAGCTTTGGAAAATCTAAAAGTGAACCAAATTGTTCGGCACTCATTGATGCTCTTTAGCCACACTGCTCGTTCTCCCAAACATGAAGACATAAGACTTAATCCGATTGGATAATAAACATAGCGATTATCGTAACAGCATAGATCACCAGAACATCTCCCTAACTGTCGCTCTAGGATCTTCACACAGGACAGTGAAATCTGATTGTAATCAGATTGTGATAAAGAGGTTACATCTATATGCGAATGTAACGGGTACTAGAGATCGTGTAGGATATAAATATTTGTGAGCAAAGGCATAAGCTAAGTTTCAGACGTCCATAAAAACTTTATATAACGAGGATACCAATATATGGAAAATATTTAACTTTTCTCAGACAAGTGGGAATACCACAGGGTATTAAGTTTCACAATCCAACGCGTCGTTGTAATTCACACAATGCACCTAGCATAAAGGTAGATATCGACATTCTTATTAGCTAATGACAATGACTGTATTATTTAGTAGCTTGTCTTAAAACTATACATTTTATTTTATATTATTTCAAAATATTTTGTACCAACACGTATGCACAGAGAGCAGGTAATTAAAACTTTCATATTATCGCCAAATTCTTTTAACGATTCTCACTGTAGAAGTCATATGCAACTTATTTCTAGCAATGTAAAGTCACTATAAATTTATTTGATTCACTTTATTTCCTGCTTGAATTACCTAATCGCATATTTTCATACATTACTGATTTTCCTGCATATGATGCGTGATTTAAAGTTTAAAATATTTGGTTTCGTCAGCACATGCTTTTACATGGGTTTTCTTTGTTAAATTTTCCATATGTTTCCTAAAAACAGCAATGTTTAATAACTTAAAATAGTCTTTGTCAGATGCATTACCTGTCCTTGTTTTCAACGATGTATTGGGTTCAATGTATGGTTGACTGAACGTTCCAGGTCCTGCATATATTTTTATATTTCTGGTGTGAATCCATGGTATGAATTATTATGGAAGGATGTCTCTTAAGTTGTCCAAGGTGCACACAGGCCTTCTACCAATTAAGTATTGACTTAGGTTTTCAAAGATAGACATAGGCCATCTAATATATAATGTGTCTTGTGTTGTCAACGGCGTACGCAGGCCTTGTACGAAATAAGTACAGACTTTGGTTTTCAAAGGTGGACACAGTCCATCTACCAAAGAATGGGTCTTATATTATCAAAGGTGTAAGCAGGCCTTCTACCAAATAAGTACAGATTTTGGTTCTCAAAGGTGGACTCAGTCCATCTACAAAATAATGGGTCTTATGTTGTCAAAGGTGCAAGCAGGTCGTCTACCAAGTACGTACAATCTTATGTTGTCAAAGGTGCAAGCAGGTCGTCTACCAAGTACGTACAATCTTATGTTGTCAAAGGTGCAAGCAGGCCGTCTATCAAGTACGTACAATCTTATGTTGTCAAAGCTGCCCATGCAAGTCGTCTACCAAATACATACAAAGAATAAAATCAATATCGTCTAACCTTGGGTTTAAAAGATTTTACATATCGCTAATTTCCCACATTACGTTTTGCTTTTATCAACACTATTGTATTGCTTTTGTACAAGTAGATTGAAAAGATGAAATATGACTGGTTGTATTTCAAATAATAAGGTCGTACTTGTGTTGTATAAACATGTTCTGATAGACGAACGATTCATTTTGTAAATAAATATACTTTGGAAACTTTTGCACTATTATATTAAATGATTGATCTGTGTGGTGTATATATGATTACGATGGCATTATTGTAGATCAATGGGGTGCTATTAGATGGTTTATTCCTGGATGGCCTTGGTCTATTTGTACTGCATTTATGCTATTTCAGACGCTTAGATAAGGAAGAGTTCTAGTTTATTTGAAAGGATAAAAAAGCTGCGAAGTATTTTTTCAACTTGTAAACTGGCCAACATCTTATCTAGATTTTTTCATTACCAGGCTTCCAGATTTCTCGTAATTAAGGTTTTTATAACAATTTTAGATTCATCCATGAAATAGGAACCTTTGTTTAAGAAAATAACTTAGCAAGAAGCTAGAACTGTTTTTGTAATTTTAGGGATTACTTCCTTTAACCACTCAAATTGTTTGACGATACTTTTTCTGCGGCGATAGACTTTTGCACCTTATTAGCCGTAAATATATTTCATTCAAGCTAATTGGTTTGGAATTTGATTTAAAATAATAATACCGACATTTCATATCAGTGATGTTAAAATGAAAGGCACTGAACTCTGGCAAAAGTAGAAATAGGTTTTGCCGATAATAGGGTCCACCCGCTTCTCATAAGCTATGCGAAAGTTAAGTGTTGTTCAAAAGACATGTTCATTACAGTTTTAAAGAGAGGGAAAACTTTTGTATCATTGAATTTCTGACATTACAGTTTTAAAGGGAACGAAAACTTCTGTATCATTGAATTTCTGACATTACAGTTTTAAAGGGAGCGAAAACTTTTGTATCACTGAATTTCTGACATTACAGTTTTAAAGGGAGCGAAAACTTTTGTATCACTGAATTTCTAACATTACAGTTTTAAAGGTAGCGAAAACTTTTGTATCACTAAATTTCTGACATTACAGTTTTAACGGGAGCGAAAACTTTTGTATCATTGAATTTCTGACATTACGTTGCTCGTATCGGCCTGTATTGAAATTATAAGTGCATCGCCGAAAAACGATGTTTGGTGGACTGGGTACCCCAAAAGTTAATTACTCCAATGACTTGGACCATATCACGTATACTTTAGTTTGATCAGTTCTTTTTTTTTTTTCTTCAGTTATTTAAATCATTGTTCATAATTTTATACAATTTCAACAAAGATGTTTGCCATCTTCATAATGTCAGCAAAATGAAGTTATAAGCTTCAATCTTTCACGTGATTTTCCTTTCTATAATTATTTTACGTTTCTGTGAAAATATCACGGAAGTAGGTACTTAACCTAATATAAAAAGTAACAAATGCATTAAATAAGTAAATAATGAAACAATTAATTGTGTTTATTAACCGATATATGTATAAAGTAGTTTCTGTACACCCGTGAATGTTAACATTTTAAATCAACATAGTTCTAAACTAATTTGCCCAATCATAATTTTATTTGTCAAAATATGTCTGTAATATTGCAAGAGAAAAGTTTGTTGCAGATATAACTACCTATGTTGAAAGTCTTAAACCTAATCAGAGAAATTAAAAGGATAGTGGAAAACAACATTTTCAGTTGATGAACACTTGTGAATCTAACATTTACATAGTTCTTTCAGTTTTTCTTCACCAATCGATTATTTCCTATATTAAGTTGGTAATCGTAAAACCTGTAACTTATATAACACAAGCAACACCATGAACATTTTTTAATTTCTTCCCCAAACTTACCTTATTGATGAAATTTGAAGAAAAAAATCATGTTGAAGCGAGTTTTTGTCATTTATAAACACTATACTTTAATAGGTTCATTAATTCAATTTTGTAGAAAAGGAGAAAAGTAATCAAATATCCCATAAGTATTTTTCTAGCTTGTAATGATATATTTGATGGTAAACAAAACAGTATGTATTTAAAATGAGTTGTTTTTCAAATTATTTGGGTATTGAGGACTCGTATTCAGACCAGATAGTTTGTTTAAATTTCAGAACATCTATGTAGGTTTGAAAGTTAGTTTTCAGAAACCAATTTGCGTTCATTTAATTAAACAGATGAACTCGATTATTGCTAAAGTATCATGCACGACGACATTTAATAACTCGGACAATACAATTTAGTGAACACAATTGTCATGACTAAAGTAGGATTGCTTTTGTACTTCTAGTTTGGTATGACTGTTTACTCTAGTGTTCACTGACTTCTATTTTGGTATGACTGTTTACTATAGTGTTTGTTTACTTTTTTCTGACGTACCTTTTTACTGTAATATTTGTTAACTTGCATTCTGATATAATTATTTATTCTAGTGTTTGACATTATATATTCTAAACGCTATATGCAAATCAGCAGTGAAGTACCACGAACTGTTTGGGTTAACGACTTCTACATACTGAGTCATTCTCTGGACAGGCACATGTGTAATCAATACAAGTAATCATTAACCTAATGCCATACGCGTATGTTGGCACAAAGAGGCGAGCGGTAGATATTATGGAAGACATTTCCACAAGAAAGTAATGTATGCGAGTTGTACAATATCCCATCATCTGTGTCATTTGTTCTGTATGAGTATTACCATTGTCTAATAACAGTTTTGATGTTCCCAAGCTTATTTATGCATTTTCCAATTTTCATAAATAGGGCCATGTATAGATAGCGTCACGATTTATATAATCATTTAAGTCAATGTATTAAATTTAAGTCAGTGTATTAAATCTTCCATTAAGAAATTGGTGACTTCACCGCAGCTGTGTTACTTGTCCTTTCAGATAATAATCTGTTTGTTCCAGATTTTAACAGTAACTTTGTTTCTGTAAAAGCTAGGATATTAACCGGTTCACAAATTTAAAAGTGGAAATGAAATCCAAGATGTGAAGATGAGGAAATTTACTACTTGAGAGATTTCCTTGCAGTTTACAGTATTGATTATGTCAATAATCAGCACCCCTTTGCAGAAACTGATTTTTTTTTTTGTACCGTCTCGACAGGATGCCATGGGGCATTTTGGAACGGCAGCTGGGGCCTTGATCTATCTGTTGAAACATTTTAACACAACTCCACATAAGCATAATTGTATCTGATGTTTGTTTTATGGGTTTTTTTAATTTATGATAAGCCACCATGATCTCATTCCGTTGTCAGTAATTACTGGATATCCCGCCATCAAAATCTCTTCTATGATTAAAATTAGTTTTGAGTGTATTTTTTTTTTCTTTTAGTATTACCAGAAGTGTTGACAAATTAGTTTTCAAGATTCAAGCATCATAGATAAAAATGTTTCTACAACTAACAGCCTGTTAATAAAAAATATTTTGCATAAAATGTGACAAGACAAAGAAATGATTAGCATTTTACTTTTACGTCGCATCAACTTTTATTTTCAGCTGATGAACAATAATGAATTCATAAGCATTGCATAGTTACAACGTATTTGTTAAACTGAAATTATTGACTTAAATTTTGTTTCAGTTTTAAATATCAAAATAATCTAATTGTTTAACGACTAGGACTAGTTTTGGCAGATATAGAATAGAGACAATTCTGGTTATCTCAACAACAAGCTCTTCAGGTTCAGTAAAAAAGATGACCTGTGGTAAGCGTTGAAAATGACAGTCGCCTTCGAGTGTCATGCCATTGTCCGGATTAACAACCTGCCATCTTGAGGCATTGTGAACAGACGATTACCCAATAAACTTTTCCGGCCCACTCAATGTTCTCCTCTTGATCGCATTAGGTGGTACAAGACAACAATATTGACGCCACAATACGTCTACTTGATGATTCTTCTTTGCAACCTCCTCTGAACCAGTCAAATGACATATTCCTTGATTAACACTAACACCAATCATGAACAAGAGAAATCCATTGCAAAACTTCATGACATTTGCCTCCTTCAATCTTGAAAAGCCACTAAAGCAAATCTTATGAGTACTAAATTAAATTCTAAACAATGAAATAGTTGAATTGTAATAACAACCATATTTGAGACAGTATGTCAACTAAGAAAAAATAACGCCAAAAAAGGAAAAAAGGAGATTCTAAACACTACTAAAAATTATAGTTTAAGAAATAAAACAATATGAAATGTTAGGCTATAATTTCATGGATGCGGTAGATTCTTAAATAAATAAAATATATTATAAATGCAAGATATTGTGTCTGCAAAAATACGATTATTAATGGTTCCTATATATAGTTCAAACTCTCTGTCGACTTAAATTATATATGAATATAACACAATATTTGCAAGTATAGAGTATTTTTCTTCCGATTTACGGCAGAGATTAATGCATCAGTTTCAAGAATTATAGGTAAGTTGTGTATCTACATCCTGCATAAATATTAAATTTATGCTAGGAAGATCGGATTTATTTCAACGCTCTTTTGTCTTAAAAAAACAGCTAAAGTTTACTTGATACCTTTGCTTACGTATGTGATAGATTTTTAGAAAACTGAGAGAAACGGTTCACTTTGCAAATGTACTATATGTGATAAGGTATAGCTTTTTTAATAATAAATGAAACTTGTGCAATTATAATTTTTACATTGCAATGCACAGTATTCTTTAGTATAATATTATTTGATACAAATAATGTCAAGACATGAAATTTGTGCAAAGAAGATAAGGTTTTGAAATAAGCTCTCAATACTGATCTAATCGGCAACAGCCATCTTAAGTTTCGTAAACATAACCGTTTTTCTCTTTTATTTATTTCTCTTTGCTATGTTTTGTATTTGCGTTTGAAACAGACTCGTTAAAGAATCGAAAGCGCTCGTCTAGCTAGATACTGGTTTCGCACTGTGTGTTATCAGTTTTCTGCATTTATCCTAATCAATCCCTGACACAGGTAATCCCTCCCTGGAGATCCAGTGCAACTGAAAGGATTGTTATTCGCCATATATATATATATATATATATATATATATATATATATATATATATATATATATATATATATATATATATATATATATATATATATATATATATATATATATATATATATATATATATATATATATATATATATATATATATATAAAACTAACTTAACTAATGCAAATACAGCATAAATAATAAATAATCTATTATACTCAACAATTCCATGATAATTTCATCAAGAGTGAATCAAAAACTATCCTTCAATAAACACGGTTGAAATAATTTGATAAACTGAATGACTGTTTTCGAACGAAATGAAGCGATATTAATATTCTTCAACATATTTCCTACGCGGATTAATACAATGAATATGATTGGGGTGGGTGTAGGGTGGGGGTGCTGCATATGCATCACAGAGTAGTCTTATTCTATAGACTTCATAGCGTAACAACTTTAAACAAAAGATTTTAATGAATGTTGGTTTACTTGTGAGGATTTTATCTTGCTTGTTCCTGCATTCAAACGCAGACTGTGGCCTGTGCAACATTACAGTAGTTCGGTAACAAAAGCTGAACGCAAATTTCAATTGTCATTTAAATGCGGCTTCCAATCAATAATCGGTTATCCCCGATTTCTCCTTCGTCTTCTAACTCAGTTGTGATTGTGATGAAGGTTAAAGTTCCTTTTTACAAAAGTTGAGTGTTATATTTGTTCGAGACAGATTTTTTCCCCCAAGAAAATGTGCACCGTTTAGTCGCAGTGTTTAACAGGTAAATGAATTTATATGGGTATCGCCGAATATCGAATAGCAAGAAAGAGATCTTTCTTGTTCAGTCACTGTCACTTTGCGTGATTATTGAAGTCTCCTTTTTTTGTTTGGACCATTCGTTGATTTTTGTTAGTATTTCATGATGATGCCTCCTCACTGGTTATTTACATGCATGCTGCAGGGTCTACAGTCTTGACATATATTTTACAATCTATCCATCCTGATAAAGGAAGGGGAGAGAAGGAGCAGAAGAAGTAGAAAATTAAAGAGGTCCAAATATAGAAATACATGTTTAAATAACATACATATATAAATATGGGGAAAGATTTTTTTGAATGGGAAAAAATTGTTTCAAAATTGATATAGCTAATATTGCGATATAATTTTCCCATTCATAGAATTCAGTATCTCTTTATGAAACACATAATCAATTACGTTACTTAAAAAGGTTATTTGCAACGGGTTTATTTCTACAGCTCAACAAACACAATATAGAGATATTCGTTTTTATTTATTCGGATATTTGTACTGACCGTGACAATTAATAGAACATAATCTGCATTGAAGTAAAAGCTTAATTGAAATTCGGTCGGATATAATTTAAGTTAACATCTATATGTACGTCATTTAATAAGGCTTCAGGAAACCAAATCATTTTACACCACGAAATCGGGGCTTGAATCCGTATGTACAATGTGTTGACACAAGTTTGTAATCTCCTTTTGTTACATAACAACTATCACGAAGAATTTGATACAGAAATAAGTCCATTATATATTTGGTAGATTATACGTAACGTTCTTCGAGAAAGTTGCAACACGGTATCAACACAATCTTTCCGCACACATTGGAAAATATCAAATTATTCTCGATGAATATCTGGAAATAAAATCAATCGTTAGGTATTTAACCTGTTTTGAATACATTTCAGCTTTTATATGCTATCTCACCAAAATAAAATTTGATATAATCATTGTTATGTATATTTAATTTATTGTTTGTTCGTTAGTTTTGATTTGTTATTTTATTGTAACACTCTATACTGGATCTGACCTTATCTAAAATCGTCTTCATTTCTGCTTGACCTGATTGTCTTTTTAATGTATTTATTTCATTCATGTAAACAGCTAATAATAACTTCATTATTCTCGATGTGTAGGAGCTTATTATTCAGGTGAACAAGAAGGACTAATACTGTTGATCAGGGCAGGGTTTTGCAGATTCCTAAGTGAATTGTATAGGCTATTGTGTTGTAAATAACCAAGGCTCATTAGATCATTCTAGAAGGTTATTTTTCATTTGGTAATGGTTGGTTGTAGAAAAAGCTAATTGTGACATTAGGTCAAGCAGAGAACTATATTATCTTATGACTGTGATGATTTTACCAGTCGTGACCAGTTTGAGCTGAATTTTATTTTCTTCAAATTACTGAATTCAAATGTTTATTTTTTCTTGAGAAAAAAAAGTGCTTGGACAAAATTCGTGGTTAAAGGCATTCATTGGAATTTATACTGAACCTGGAATAATATTTAACTGACTCAGCAAGAGAGTGTTGACACATCAGCACTTTCCAGATTATAACAGACACGTTATCGTCTTCAATTTTGGATCACTTCGGGACTTGAGCTGAGTTTTATTCAGGACTTTTTATTACTTTGACTTGTGTCTTTAATTATTGGATTACTTTCGGATTTAATTCGCAATCCCGTAAGTTCGTTGTTCTCGTTTTTCACTTTGTATTCTAGAAAAATAATTTTTTTGTTAAATTTTACAAAGCTTATTGTTTTCACCCTTTCCTGTTACTTATTTTAAGAGCATAGACTCGTAAACATCATGGTTTTAGGAACATTACAACACAACCACTCGGCACCATTATTCAGACGATAGAGTCCATCCTATTTTGCATTACTTCGTTGAAAACGGACCCCTGTCGTTCCGTACCGCAACAGTTATTTCACGTAATGGCCACATTATGCGCTCAAAATGCTTTAATTATGATAATTTGTCTGGCTTGCCTAACACTTTGAACCATGTGATGTAGATTCACATTGTTATTCTTTGACAAGTTACCGCCTAGTGTGAGAGGTAATACGTTGTTTGTCCAACATAATTATGGCGCTTTGCTTGGGAGCTAGAGGTGGCTAACTCTTCAGTTTCGTGAAGCAGAATAACAGCTCATAACAACAGCGTTTAACAAATCTCTTTTGAGAAAAAAATCGCCAGGCTATGTGTCGCAAAAAGTCGAAAATAGTGTACTCGTTAAATTAGCCACTGCGAATTACTTTCATTCCTACCTTACTCTTATAGATTCACACGTACGTGAAATGTTATTGACGCTCATTTGTGGTTCGAATCAAAAGAAACGACAGCAGGCGTGGTACAAACATCGCATTATTGATTTTAAGCTAGAGTTTTAAAAAATTATTTTATTTTCCATTGCACGTGCAGCGAGTATGGTAGACGCAACATTCCGGACCACTTAAAGCAATCTTACATCAGTTATATGAACATTATGGAAATATCTTGGGATATATAAGGAAAAAAATCCAGTAATAATCTGCCAATTTTGGTACATCTAGTGATTTAATTTTCGTTGTAATACCACTTATTTATGTCTTATTGGCATGCCAAAGCTAAATGCATTGAAATTGAAACTATGAGAATATTTACGTTTTCACAGAAAAAAAGCGCAAATATGTTTTGAACAATATTGGTTAATAATTGGTCATTAGACTCTTAATAAAGTACGAAACACAAAGATTATCCAGTAATTTCGGTCTTTCTCTGGAGATTAAATTTAGAATGCAAAGGATATTATTAAACGTCTGGAGAGATGTTCAGGCGGAATGATGTCTGGCTCAGGAGCGTTACACATTATACAATTCTCTCTCGATGGCGTAAACAACGGATTACAGATTACTGAACTTGCACCTCTGTAGGCAGATTCGTAAATTAATTAAAACCACCCTTCACACCTGCGTTTAATAGAAACTTTACGGTGATACATAGTTTATAAATTTTGGATCTGTTCTGAAACCATAATTTGGACATGATATTTAGTAACAAACACATCAGTATGATACAGCGAATGAAACAATTTTCCTTTTCCTAACTCTCTACAATGTCATGATAATACGATGGAGAAAAAAACTGTACATAACTGGTGCAATTTTTAAAAAAGAAAAAGAAATCATTACGAGACTGCTGAAAAGGATAAAATTAAATGTTGGACTTCCGTTCGATTTTATGAGAAAAGGCTTGTAACTTGATTCTGGCTCGCTAATTCACTATGCTATGAATATGATTACACTTTATATGATGACTTATATGTTGTTTTCTAGATTTATGCATCAAAACGAAACATACATTTCAAAATAGAAGATAAATTGCATTTGCTTGCTAAATTAAATCTTGAATATTTCTGTGCTTCCTCAACTGAAAATTGGCCTTATGAGAAAGAAAAAGTAGTTGTTTCGGAATTGATTTTCAGCAACGTGAACAAATCAGAAACGTGCTTCAGAAAAGATGAATTATTATGCAACAAAATATTTAACTATTAACTATCACCACCAATGTAGCTTAGAAATTTCAGTCATTAAATCACTAAATGAAAATAAATGATAAAATGGGTTCTGTAGTTTCATTTTGATGAACTTTGTTTGGATATACATTTTTTCTTGTCCGTATTTGTGGAATTTTTTTTTTGTTGTTGGCATAATTATCTAACAAAGTTGATATATAGCCCAATTTCCAACTTTAATATTGTTATAATTTTCTTAAAATATCAATTTGCATTCCTTTTTTTTTTCTTCTGTAGAACGTATTAATAGTTTCGATCTTTTCTTTGAAAATTATTGTTAGTAATGGTCTGTACATGGCAACACATTCTATGTATACTTTTAGATTAAACCTGATGTATAATACTTATTGTAATTTATACAATATTTATGCGAACAACTTGCTTTTAATATGCAACATGAATAAACGTAAACGTCTACAACAACAAAACATTGCTAGCACTGATACCATAGCCAGATTTCTAATACATTGTCATTTGGTCAATAAAAATGATATTTTTATGATTTCTATGTTTTATATTTTTGCTTATAAAAGATGATTAAGAGTTTATTGCACTTCAATTAAAGAAGAAATCTTCCATTGGGTTGCATCTTTTGAAACGTTGAAATGAAATTGTAAATTTATTCTACATCACGAGAACTACGCCACTGCCTGCTTTTTATATTTCTCGGCACGTCGTAGGGAAAGCCAATTTGACTAAACATCAGGCTTATTCATTTTCTAAACATGTATGCAGCTCTTAGTACATGCCAAATTTGGGATTTATGATAACAAGACAGAAAACAAATTATAAATACGCATGCTTTAGTGCTACGTGTTTAGGCTCGAAGAAACAGTAACACAAGAAAGAGTGACAAAACAGGCTTTTAAATATATAATACTTTATTTCCCTGGAAAAATACTGTGAAAAGGGAGAGAAAAAATATGAACTTACGGTTTTAAGAATCAAATCCAAAAATAATCCAAGAATATTCCACGAAGAAAATTTTAGAAGTCCTAATAATGAAATGATTTAATGATTTCAAATTCGAGTCCCGACGAAGAATCCAAGATAGAAGACGATGACGTGTGCTGTAACCTGTAGTGTGTTGAAGTCTACAGTTCCTTGTAGAAACAAAATTATTCCTCCGGTCTTGCAAATCCAAATAATTGTTTTTTATAAGAGATGTCGTTTTTCATGAATTCTGTTAAGCACAAAATATTTCCAGAGAAACGAATTAATCTTTTAGAATAATAAAAAAGTCAACATAAGACAAATAATTCAACTCTGGTCACAACAGAAGAAAACAACTTGACATCAAGTGTTTAAAAGCCCAAAAACCTCTGAGATCTCACTCTAAACATCACTAATAATACTAAATATTTCGCAATTTTTGAAATGCCTAATTGCGAAATAGAGGATCACGTGATCATGCTTACATATAAAAATCACGTAGCCTCTGTATGTCCTTGATAAGAACCTATCATTTTACTCCGAAAATAAATGTTGTTTACTTGACCCTCAATCAAGGCCAGGAATAAGTCAAAAATAGAAACAAGTGTTTCTATTATTAGGTATTTATGGAAAGATTCAGGTCAAACTGAATTTTCTGGAAAATATCAAATTCCTAGTAAACAAAATTGCATGACATTGACATGTAAAGAAAACAAAAAGAATTCAAAATCCACAAGCAATCAAATCAAATCAAACACAAATTAAATCAAATATAATTTAACGTAACACTTGCTGGCAGAGAATTGGCCAGATTCAAAATCCAAATTGCATCACTGAGTCATATTTGCTTTGCTGAGAACGGACAACTCACCGAAGTAGGAGCCGGCTACACCTTTTTCTGGAGTGACCGAAGTAAACAACAACGACGTCACGCTGATGTTAAGTTTGTCATCAAGTCACAGCTAGTTAGCAAGGTCACGAATCTCCCTAAGGGAATGTACGACAGCATAATGCAGACGAGGCTCGCACAGCGAGAACAAGACATGCAACTACCATCAGTGTCTATGCACTTATTATGGCCAACAAAATGAGGTCAAGGACAACTTGTGTGAAGATCTCGTATCTCTTATTGCAAAAGTGCCAAAAGCAGAAAAGTTCATCATCCTTGGTGACTTAAATGTTAAAGTTTACAGATTATTCGACGTGAAAAGGTGTCACTGGCAAAAATGATGTTGGCAAAATTAACAACTATCGATTCCTCCTATTGATGAAGTACGGTGAACATGACCTCCTAATCACCAACAGTCTTCGGCCGGCCGAACCACAACAAAACCTCTTGGATGCACGCTGGAATTATATTGACTACTTCGCCGTCAGGAGAAGAGACAGATAGGATATCACAATGACGAGGGCAATGAGAAGTACAAAATACTGGATTGACCACAGGCTCATATTTTGATCCTCTATTTCTGGGTTCAGCCTAGCAGACGACCACAGGGCAAAAGGTTCCCCGAATAAAAGGCTGCCCGAAAGGCGTAATGTTGCCACATTGAACCAGGAGAATATGAAAAGGCATTTATCAACGATACTGGATACAATGGTAATAAACTTACAGAATGTCGAGCAAAAGTGGATATCCGTCAGGGTTTCTGTGTACTGACCTGCATTAAAAACCCTAGCTCCCAACACAGGTAAACATCGGATTGCTTACTTGGGAACTATGATGTCATACAGAGTCATCTGAGTAAAACATATCGGCTAAAGATGGCCTGCTTAGAGACAGCACTTTATCGTCTAAGAAGGCAGGTTTCAACAACATCAACACGACCGTCCAGTTCAAACTCAGAGAGTTAGGAGACTCATAACTGAGCAATAAGGCAGATGAGATTCAGTCCTACACAGACAGGACTGACATGGATAATTTATATGATGCTTCGAAGACAGTCTTGTGCTACAGTCATCAGTAACATCTCTAAAACTGAGTTCTGACAGCGCCAAGCTGCTGTTGACGAAGAAAAGATATTTCAAAGATGTGCAGAATATTTCAACAATATAATCAATGCTTTATATTAGCAAGGAGGAGATGGATCTAATATCCAATGTGGAAATCAACATAACCCTTGCTGATCCTCCAATGCTGACTGAAACTGTGGAATAAACTAACATATTTTCAAATGGCAATGCACCCCGAGCAGATGCTATACCAGCAGAAGTGTACAATGTCAGATGTTCGCACATGGCACAGAAATTGACTGCCTCTATAATTCATTGTGGACTCAGTGAAAGATACCTCAGGCGTACAAGGATGCAATCATCAGCCACTTGCAAAAGCAGAAATGCAATAAGCCATCAGAGTATCTCCTTGCTTTCAATAGCTTGCAAAATACTTGCCGAACTTCTGCTGAATCGTCTTGTGCATAACATCGACCTAACAGAAACATTTGAAACAGTCAGCCGTGTATGTCTTTGGATGATCATGGAAAGCTTAGGTTTCCCAGAGAACTGTATCACGATGGTTCGGAAGTTCCATGATGGTATGCCCGCTCGCGTCGTGGGCAAAATGGACGACAGACAGTCATCTGAACCATTCCAAGTCACCAATGGAGTCGAGAACGGATGTGTTAGCCTCCACCCACTTTAATATGATATTCTCCACTGTGCTGACTGATGACCATGGCACGGAGATTTAGATTAGATGCAGGAATGATGGCAAGCTGTTCACTACCTTATTTGCTAATGACTGTTCCCTGAATGATAAATCTGAGTCTGATATGCATCACAGTATGGATCATTTCTCTTTAGTTTGTGACAATATCGGTCTAAAAATCACTGTGAAAACAATAGAGGCAATGCAGAAACCTGCACCATGAAAGCTTAACGTAAAGCCTGCCATCAACGTAAATGACTAAACCCTCATGACTGTAGACAAGTTCATTGATCTCGGTAGCAAACTGTCACTTGTAGTCCATATCGACGATGAATCAACGCCATAATTGCTTGAGCAATTGTGGCCCTTAGCAGACTGTGTTCGAGTATGTGAAACACAAAAGGAATGCTAAGAAAATGAATCATTTTCACTCGGGCTGCTTGAGGAAACTGCTGCGGTAAAGATGGCAGAACTGGGTACCAGAAACTGAGGTTCAAATATTAGCAGGCGTTACATTACCTCATAAACAGGATGTCAGATGAGCGCCTACTTTTCCTGCAAGCTAAGGGAAGGAAGCGATCTCTTGGAGGTCAGAAGAAACTAGAGATGCGCTAATACTGATATACCGATTTAACACGCTATTTTTTTCCTGTGGTACGTACCACTGAACTCTTTCACTGTAACGGTACGTCGATAGTTTTCATCGGAAAGATATGTACAGAAACTTTAGAGGAATCTTGTTTCGACACGAATTTAATGATATTAGCAGCATGTTTTCATTACTCATGACAAAGTAGTTCGAAATTATCATTTTTACAAAATATTTGTATCTGCCTCATTTTTATGATGAATATTACAATTATAGTATCATTTAATTACATCTTTAACGCGTGTCACGTATGACAACGCTGTAGCCAGTGCAATGTTCTGATAAATATCTTGCCTGGGTGTTTGCATCCCACTCAAAGTTTCCTTTGTGTAGCTAAAATCTTATAGACTTCAGTATCAACACTTCCTATGACTTGCAGATTATCAGCTATAGTCTAATCCTAATCATCCGACTTAGCTTCAGCTTTTAGCTTGCAACTATAAACACAATTAGCCAACATACAGCAAATGCGTCTACTACAAGGTACTAGCTATTTAATTTTCGGAGGGTGGCGGTCTTTCGAGCTGAAATATTTTCTGTTCTTTTTTCTCACTATAATCAATGTTTCTCTCAAGTAATATCATGGATATAATATGGTGTTATTTTGCTATAGATCGGAACAAGGTGTCTTCCAACTATTTACAGACGGAATTAAACCTAAAGGTGTCAGTCCCCTGTCCCAGAACATCGAAATGTTGGTCACTACTAGAATTGCAGTATCGTATCGCGGTACGTTCAGAAATACAGCGGAACTTCATTTCTGTTGAAACCAAGCTCTGGAAGAAATGCTGCAAAGATTCCCTCAAGTAATCACTGAAAATCTTCAACATTGACCCCGAGACCTGTTAAACAGTCTACATTTGGATTTGTTTTGGCACACACTTAGCGAAATCTCCAGTGAAATATTTACATCGTCTCTAATGCAAAGCAATCTTCAAGAACCTCATCAATAACCTTCTCACTGACAACCGAATGATGCCATTAAAAACAACGTGCAGTAATCACTTATTTTTAAGATAATTTGCATTTAAAAAGCTGTTGCTGGTTGCCATGAGATAAATTCTCCAACTAGAGTTATAAGAAACCAACAGTGCTATTTCGCTTTCTTTCAACCAATTACTACAGTGTTCTCCTGACGCAGATTTGGAGTCCGCTCCGTCGCCTTGTATGTATGCCAAGTACAGTTTGTCACGTCGTTGTTTATTGTTTCCTTTATCCAAGAAAATTAGCCAAAATGTGTAGAAAATGTTTTGATTTAAACTATGTTGACAGACACGCAAATCACTAAATTGAATGAGCTATCTCTCATTAAGAATTAATAAGTTTATATGTCCATTGTTCAAGAAAAGGCATGGTTAATTTAAGATTATTTAACATGTTTATTGCACATTTGCCCATGTTTATCTTCGATATATTTTTTCTGAATAAATGGGTTGGTTTTGAACTTGTTTTCACTTACTTCCTTTAACAATTTCTTTTTCTTGAAATTTCATTTTTTTAAAATATAAATTCAAGGTATTATCCTTGCCTTTCGAAGAAAGAGTAGGTATTTTCTTATCAAATTGTTCTGTAAAATCCATAGACTAACCGAAAATACCTCACTGAAAATATAACAAAGCAGATATCCGTATTTGATATTATATAGTCTTACTTTTTAATTGTTCTCAAATTCAGATAAAGAATTAAATATCCAAAAATACATAAAGTAGTTCGCATAGTAACAATTACCAAACTACATATATTTCTTTTTTCTAATAGAAAATAGTCGAAAGAATAACATTAAATATTAATTTAATGGCATCAAAGATTCACTTTTGATAGGTACATTTAATATTTTTCTATCAATATATCTTCTCGCCTGTAAAATCATATTTACCATTACTCTGCTGTGCTTGCTACAAAATCAAGTGTTCAAATATTGATCAATCTGTAGTCAATTTTCTATATAATTTGATCCTTTTAATCCAGATGGATTCCTGCAACAAAAGTATATCCCTGCCAAAACATTGTCATGTTCCATCTAAGACTCACTCAACATTCTGAAAACGAACTGGTTAGTGTTGCGATATTAGCCAGTCAGACGTTGTAGTTTAAGATGGACTTTATATTTAGGGTATGTTTATCTTTTTGTTTTGTTTTAGATATTTATTTTCAAATCACCAATCCCGTTTGGTTTAAATATGACTTTCCAAGTTTAACTTGACAGCCGTGGGAATTAATGCTATCTTCTAGTATTAGGAAAATAAATTACAACAAAATCAAAGTCCAATACAGATTAGGAAGTAAACATCACATATAGAGGAAGCATACAGATTTAGCTGAAATTCATAGCAGGCACAGTTTTGTTGGAGTTCATAGTAAGCAACGCAATTTTATTGGAATTCATAGTGTGCAACACAATTTTATTGGAATTCATAGTATGCAACACAGTTTTATTGGAATTCATAGCAATCACAGTTTTTATTTGATTTCATAGTATGCAACACAGTTTGATTGGAATTCATAGCAATCACAGTTTTTATTGGAATTCATAGTAATCACACAGCTTTTATTGGAATTCATAGTATGAAACCCAGTTTTGTTTGAATTCATAGTATGCAACACACTTTTATTGGAATTCATAGTAATCACAGTTTTTATTTGATTTCATAGTATGCAACACAGTTTGATTGGAATTCATAGCATGCAACACAGTTTGATTGGAATTCATAGTATGCAACACAGTTTGATTGGAATTCATAGCATGCAACACAGCTTTATTCGAATTCATAGTATGCAACACAACTTTATTGGAATTCATAGTACGCAACACAACTTTATTGGAATTCACAGTATGCAACACACTTTTAATGGAATTCATACTATGCAACACATTGTTACTAGAATTCATAGTATGCAACGCAGTTTTATTGGAATTCATAGTATGCAACACAGTTTTATTGGAATTCATAGCATGCAATACGGTTTTATTGGAATTCATAGTATGCAACACATTGGTATTGGAATTCATCGTATGCAACACAGTTTTATTGGAATTCATAGTATTCAACACACTTTTATTGGAATTCATAGTATGCAACACAGTTGTATTGGAATTCAAAGTATCCTGCACAGCTTTATTGGAATTCATAGTATGCAACACACTTTTATTGGAATTCATAGTATGCAACACATTGTTATTGGAATTCATAGTATGCAACACAACTTTTATTGGAATTCATAGTATGCAACAAACTTTTATTGGAATTAACAGCATGCAACACATTGTTATTGGAATTCAAACTATGCAACACACTTTTATTGGAATTCATAGTATGCAACACACTTTTATTGGAATTGATAGTATGCAACACAGTTGTATTAGAATTCATAGTAATCGTATAGGTTTTGTTGGAATTCATAGTATGCAAAACAGTTTGATTGGAATTCATAGTATGCAACACAGCTTTATTGGAATTCATAGTATGCAACACAGTTTGATTGGAATTCATAGTATGCAACACAGCTTTGTTGGAATTCATAGTATGAACCACATTTTTATTGGAAGTCATAGTATGCAACACATTGTTATTGGAATTCATAGTACGCAACACATTTTTATTGGAAGTCATAGCATGCAACACATTGTTATTGGAATTCATAGTATGCAACACATTGTTATTGGAAGTCATATTATGCAACACTTTTATTAGAATTCATAGTATGCAAAACAGTTTGATTGGAATTCATAGTATGCAACACAGCTTTATTGGAATTCATAGTATGAAACACATTTTTATTGGAAGTCATAGTATGCAACACTTTTATTAGAATTCATAGTATGCAACACAGTTTGATTGGAATTCATAGTATGCAACACAGCTTTATTGGAATTCATAGTATGCAACACAACTTTATTGGAATTCATAGTACGCAACACATTTTTATTGGAAGTCATAGCATGCAACACATTGTTATTGGAATTCATAGTACGCAACACATTTTTATTGGAAGTCATAGCATGCAACACATTGTTATTGGAATTCATAGTATGCAACACACTTTTATTGGAATTCATAGTATGCAACACAGTTGTATTAGAATTCATAGTAATCGCATAGCTTTTGTTGGAATTCATAGTATGCAAAACAGTTTGATTGGAATTCATAGCATGCAACACAGCTTTATTGGAATTCATAGTATGCAACACAGCCTTATTGGAATTCATAGTACGCAACACATTTTTATTGGAAGTCATAGCATGCAACACATTGTTATTGGAATTCATAGTATGCAACACAGTTTTATTGGAATTCATAGCATGCAACACACTTTTATTGGAATTCATAGTAAGCAACACGGTTTTATTGGAAATGATAGCATGCAACATATTGTTATTGGAATTCATAGTACGCAACACAGTTTTATTGGAATTCTAAGTATTCAAGACACTTTTATTGGAATTCATAGTATGCAACACAGTTGTATTGGAATTCAAAGTATTATGCAACACAGTTTTATTGGAATTTATAGTATGCAACAAACTTTTATTGGAATTCATACTATGCAACACAGTTGTATTGGAATTCATACTATGCAACACAGTTGTATTGGAATTCATAGTATCGACCACACTTTTATTGGAATTCATAGTATGCAACACACTTTCATTGGAATTCATGGTATGCAAAACAACTTTTATTGGAATTCATACTATGCAACACACTTTTATTGGAATTTATAGTATGCAACACATTGTTATTGGAATTCATACTATGCAACACACTTTTATTGGAATTAATAGCATCCAACACACTTTTATTGGAATTCATAGTATGCAACACAGTTGTATTGGAATTCATAGTAATCGCATAGCTTTTGTTGGAATTCATAGTATGCAACACACTTTTATTGGAATTCATACTATGCAACACACTTTTATTGGAATTCACAGTATACAACACTCTTTTATTGGAATTCATAGTAATCGCATAGCTTTTGTTGGAATTCATACTATGCAACACACTTTCATTGAAATTCATAGTATGAAACACACTTTTATTGAAATTCATAGTATGCAACACATTTGTATTGGAATTCATAGTAATCGCATAGCTTTTGTTGGAATTCATAGTATCCAACACACTTTTATTGAAATTCATACTATGCAACACACTTTTATTGGAATTCATAGTATGCAACACATTTGTATTGGAATTAATAGTATCCAACACACTTTCATTCAATTCATAGCATGCAACACACTTTTATTGGAATTCATAGTAATCGCATAGCTTTTGTTGGTATTCATAGTATCCAACACACTTTTATTGAAATTCATACTATGCAACACACTTTTATTGGAATTCATACTATGCAATACATTTGTATTGGAATTAATAGTATCCAACACACTTTCATTCAGTTTATAGTATGCAACACACTTTTATTGGAATTCATAGTAATTGCATAGCTTTTGTTGGAATTCATAGTATGCAACACTCTTTTATTGGAATTCATAGTATGCAACACATTTGTATTGGAATTAGTAGTATGCAACACACTTTTATTGGAATTCATAGTATGCAACACACTTTTATTGGAATTCATAGTGATCGCATAGCTTTTGTTGGAATTCATAGTATGCAACACAGCTTGATTGGAATTCATAGTATGCAACACACATTTATTGGAATTCATAATATGCGACACATTTGTATTGGAATTCATACTATGCAACACAGTCTTATTGGAATTCATATTATGCAACACACTTTTATTGGAATTCATAGCATGCAACACACTTTTATTGGAATTCATAATATGCAACATGGTTTTATTGGAATTCATAATATGCAACACAATTGTAATGGAATTCATAGTATGCAACACAGTTATATTGGAATTCATAGCATGCAGCACAGTTTTATTGGAATTCATAGTATGCAACACAGTTGTATTGGGATTCATAGTATGCAACACAGTTGTATTGGGATTCATAGCATGCAACACAGTTATATTGGAATTCATAGCATGCTGCACAGTTTTATTGGAATTCATAGTATGCAACACAGTTGTATTGGAATTCATAGTATGCAACACAACTTTATTGGAATTCATAGTATGCAGTACAGTTTTATTGGAATTCATAGTATGCAAATCGGTTGTATTCGAATTCATAGCATGCAAGACAGTTGTGTTGGAATTCATAGTGTGCAACACATTTGTATTGGAATTCATAGTATGCAACACAGTTGTATCGGACTTCATAGTATGCAGCACAGTTTTATTGGAATTCATAGTATGAAACGCAGTTGTATTGCAATTCATAGTATACAACACAGTTGTATTGGAATTGATAGTATCCTGCACAGTTTTATTGGAATTCATAGTATGCAACACAGTTTTATTGGAATTCATAGTATGAAACACAGTTGTTTTGGAATTCATAGTATGCAACACAGTTGTATTGGAATTCATAGTATGCAGCACAGTTTTATTGGAATTCATAGTATGCAACACATTTTTGTTTGAATTCGTTGTATGCAATACAGGTTTGTTTGAATTTATAGTATCCAACACACTTTTATTGGAATTCATAGAATACAACACAGCTTTATTGCAATTCATAGTAGGCAAAAACAGTTTTATTGGAAGCAAGAGTAATCACATAGCATTTATTGGAATTCATAGTATACAACATAGTTTGATTGGAATTCATAGTATGCAACATAGTTTGATTGGAATTCATAGTATGCAACACAACTTTATTGGAAATCATAGTATGCAACACAACTTTATTGCAATTCATAGTATGGAACACATTTTTGTTGGAATTAATAGTATGCAACACACTTTTATTGGAATTCATAGTATGCAACACACTTTTATTGGAATTCATTGTATGCAACATAGTTTGATTGGAATTCATAATATGCAACACAGTTTTATTGGAATTCATTGTATGCAACACAGTTTGATTGGAATTCATAATATGCAACACAGTTTGATTGGAATTCATAGTATGCAACACAACTTTATTGGAATTCATAGTATGCAACACATTTTTATTGGAATTCATAATATGCAACACAATTTTATTGGAATTCATAGTATGCAACACAACTTTATTGGAATTCATAGTATGCAACACACATTTATTGGAATTCATAGTATGCAACACATTTTTATTGGAATTTATAGTATGCGACACACTTTTATTGGAATTCATAGTATGCAACACACTTTGATTGGAATTCATTGTATGCAACACAGTTTGATTGGAATTCATAGTATGCAACACAGTTTGATTGGAATTCATAGTATGCAACACAGTTTTATTGGAATTCATAGTATGCAACACAACTTTATTGGAATTCATAGTATGCAACACATTTTTAATGGAAGGCATAGTAATCGCATCGCTTTTATTGGAATTCATAGTATGCAACACAGTTTGATTGGAATTTATTGTATGCAACACAGTTTTATTGGAATTCATAGCATGCAACACAGTTTGATTGGAATTCATTGTATGCAACAGACTTTTATTGGAATTCATAGTATGCAACACACTTTTGTTGGAATTCATAGTATGCAACACAGCTTTGTTGGAATTCATAGTATGCAACACACTTGTATTTGAATTCATAGTATGCAACACATTTTTATTGGAATTCATAGCATGCAACACAGTTGTATTGGAATTCGTAGTATGCAACACAGTTGTATTGGAATTCGTAGTATGCAGTACAGTTGTATTGGAATTCATAGTATGCAACACAGTTGTATTGGAATTAATAGTATGCAACACAGCTGTATTGGAATTAATAGTATGCAACATAGCTTTGTTGGAATTCATAGTATGCAATACAGTTGTATTGGAATTCATAGTATGCAACACAGTTGTATTGGAATTCATAGTATGCAACACAGTTTTGTTGGAATTCATAGTATGCAATACAGTTGTATTGGAATTCATAGTATGCAACACATTTGTATTAAAATTCATAGTATGCGACACAGTTGTATTGGAATTCATAGTATGCAACATAACTTTGTTTGAATTCATATTATGCAAAACAGTCTTATTGGAATTCATAGTAATCGCAGATCTTTTGTTGGAATTCATAGTATGCAATACAGTTCATAGCTGAGGAGCTATAATTTAGTGGCTAACTTAAGATATTCGCTATCCACGCAGACAACTGGTTTCCATTTACTAGAGGTGTGACCTTTTCGGTAATATTTTAAGTTATCTATTGTATAACAAACTAACATGCTTCACACTTTATTTCAATACAAATTTCACAAAATTTATAGATTTGTACTGTCTATCATCTGTTGAAAAATAGGTAGGTCTCTAATTTTTAAGTAGCCTTATTGCCCCTTGCAGCGTGTTAGCATTCTAACTTGATCACGATGACACATTCTCTCGTACGTAATGTTCTCATGAATAGAAACATTATCATGTTCGACGCTTAACGTATATAATGCCTGATATAGTTCCTAAATGGGAAAAGTATTATCGTCACTGTGACGATAAAATTGGTATCGACACTGTCGCGATATAATTTTTCCCACTGATTAATTTCACTTTTTCATTACGACATATATACTAATATAATGTATGATCATCATGGCAAAGTAGAATTATAAATATACACCAGACGGAACGGAAAGTGCTATCCCTGGTTTTTATAGAAAAATGGTTGATAATACTAGGCTCAATTAATACACCAGACAGAACGTTCAAGTATTCTTCTATAGAATCCAGGGATAGCACATTCCGTCCTGTCTGGTGTATATTTATAATTCTCTATAATTAATTATATATACCGTGATTTCTTTCATAGGAATCCGGAATGACTGTACAGATAGATGAGAATTAATTACCAATTCATCATGCGAGTGTGTCTGCTACACACGAGTGCATATAACACCGATTGAGTAGCATCATGTTTTGGTGATGTGTGCTTAGAAGTGAGGGAATGTGGACTCGTGTGTGCAGGCAAGGCGATGGATGCCGTTTACCTGCGGACCGGGGTTCGAATCTCCGTAGAGTACGAATTACAAAATCTCTAACATGTAAGATAGTATTATTTTTATTAAATATGTATTTGTGTTTGTTGGTTTTTAACGTAGCTTTTAAAACGTTTCAACATACCACTATGATGTCCGCAGTGTGGCAGGTTATAGTGATGTCCAGCACTGGGGCATCATGTCGCAGACATGTAGCATGATGTCAAACCCAGTCACATTATCCTGACACAAGACAGACTTGTTCTAACACTAACCTCTTAATGCTGAGTGCCACTTTATAAGTCTTTGGTATGACCCGGCTGGGATTCAAACCCGCATCCTCTCGCATCTGAAGCGGACGATCTAAACACTTATACCACCGGGGCGATCGCAAAGTTCTGAGAATTGTATGTTGCTTCAGTGTATCTTCCACAATTTGGGGTGTAAGCGGGTGTGTTTCAGTTAAAATAGCCTTTCTGAGATTTTAACATTACATCTTCTGCAACATGTTTGATATTATCATCAGAGCGACATAATGTGTATCTGAGGTATCGCTCTTGACAAGGAGATGTGTCAAAGCAGTGAGGTCTAGTTTTTGATGTCTTACCCTATATAACTCTTGACAAGGAGATGTGTCAAGGCAGTGAGGTCTAGTTTTGATGTCTTACCCTATATAACTCTTGACAAGGAGATGTGTCAAGGCAGTGAGGTCTAGTTTTGATGTCTTACCCTATATAACTCTTGACAAGGAGATGTGTCAAGGCAGTGAGGTCTAGTTTTGATGTCTTACCCTATATAACTCTTGACAAGGAGATGTGTCAAGGCAGTGAGGTCTAGTTTTGATGTCTTACCCTATATAACTCTTGACAAGGAGATGTGTCAAGGCAGTGAGGTCTAGTTTTGATGTCTTACCCTATATAACTCTTGACAAGGAGATGTGTCAAGGCAGTGAGGTCTAGTTTTGATGTCTTACCCTATATAACTCTTGACAAGGAGATGTGTCAAGGCAGTGAGGTCTAGTTTTGATGTCTTACCCTATATAACTCTTGACAAGGAGATGTGTCAAGGCAGTGAGGTCTAGTTTTTGATGTCTTACCCTATATAACTCTTGACAAAGAGATATATCAAGCCAGTGAGGTCTAGTTTTTGATGTCTTACCCTATATAAATCTTGACAAAGAGTTGTGTCAAGCCAGTGAGGTCTAGTTTTTGATGTCTTACCCTATATAACTCTTGACAAGGGGATGTGTCAAGCCAGTGAGGTCTAGTTTTTAATGTCTAACCCTATATAACTCTTGGCAAAGAGATATGTCAAGCCAGTGAGGTCTAGTTTTTGATGTCTTACCCTATATAACTCTTGACAAAGAGATGTGTCAAGCCATTGAGGTCTAGTTTTTTTATGTCTAACCCTATATAACTCTTGACAAAGAGATGTGTCAAGCCATTGAGGTCTAGTTTTTTTATGTCTTACCCTATATAACTCTTGACAAAGAGATGTGTCAAGCCATTGAGGTCTAGTTTTTTTATGTCTTACCCTATATAAATCTTGACAAAGATATGTGTCAAGCCAGTGAGGTCTAGTTTTTCTTTAAGTCGTATCCTATATCACATACATTTCTCATAGTTTGAAATTTCATACAGCTCTTTATCTCGTCGTGACAATTGTAAAAAAGCAAACATTTTCTGTTAAATTTGCACTTTCTATAAAATTATCAAAGGGATTAGGACTTGTATCTCAAGATCTCAAGCGCCTTCAATTTATTTTCCGTACCAGATTTATGTTGACCAATGTCCATAAATATACATTAAGCAGTTGAAGCAGGCGACACGTTAAGTTTGTCATTTAAAATTAATGAAGAGCAAATTACACTAGAAAGCGTTCAGACAGACTGTTGCAACCAAGTATTCGTTTTCATTGAAGGGACCTGTAGACCGGAGATAAATTCTTTAAAAATGATCCTTGTGTCTTCTTATTTTGAATGGGTACTTTTTTGAGTTACCATAACTAAATGAATCCTGAATACACACACAACTTTCTTACTTTCAGTTACTTTCTAAATATCCGAAATCTTTGTAAAGAAGTCAAATTACGCATGATACTGAAAATGACTTTCCTTGAAAGATTCCTCGAACATTTAGCTATCTATCGCTGCCACTCAGACTCGTGTCTAAGGTGTAATTTGAGCACGCTCTTGGTGAGTTGGCAGTAGTATGTTCCAGCAAGGCCTCGCACGAGCTTTTACCTCTAGACTGATTGGTTGTTAACAACGTCAATGTGCATCTTCCTTACTTTTCAACTACAAAATGTAGGTCCTAATTTCATTTAAAGAAAATCACAATCTGTAAACAGATAAAATCTGTTAAAAATTATAATAAAGAACATGGAAGATATAAGGAACGACATGCTCTTCGTGTAGGAATTCCCATATCATATACCCAGACCCAAATGAGCTTGTTTACCTTTATTGATAATGATCCTAATGTTTAATTCACACTCACAGGGAAATATTAACTATGTATTATTATTTGTTTACAAAATAAAAACAATGTCCCTAGTCAGGTACACAATGAGCTTGATTTTGGACAAGGTCAAGTACAAACTATAATTATGCATAACCTAAAATAAATGAGAAAAATAGCAAATACAAATTAAATATACATAGCAATTTAAAAACGATTGTATTGCGCTATAAATGAAACGGAATGATTTATAACCATACTGAATTAATACACTACCCGAATGTCAAAGCATGCCATGTATTGTGCAAAATGTACGATCACATTTATTGTACTTAGAACATTATAGGAATATTTGAAATGCATGGTGGTTGGTTGATTTTAACGGTACTTTTAAAATTAATGGCGACATCAAGCCAAGAAAAATGAGATCAATGTTTCTTTTTCAAGAACACACAGAGGCATCCGACCTAGTGTGGCCTGGGTTGATACAGAAAAATACATGTGTCGTAATGTATCAGTATTTTATTGCAACATGTATAATTAAATTTAACATTTCTTTCTAGACAGTATTCTTGGAATATGACAGCTTTCAATGAGGTATGGATTCATAAGATGTATTTATACTATGAAAATAAAAGAACTTCTCAAAATAACTGTTTAAGCAAAAAATATCAAGTTAAGAATCAAACTCAGGATGTTCTGGCATAATCCCTAACTAATCAATCCCAGTAAGTGTAAGAATGAAACTGAGGTTGTTCTGGCATAACCCCTAATTGATCAATCCCAGTAAAGTCAGATAGGTAGACTTTGTAGGAGTCTCAAAGATAATCTGGTGGGTAGAAGTACCAATCAAAGTTATTTATCAGCTGCGCAACGAGAAGTGAATTATCGATATATTTCACTGAGTGGTGAAAAACTGGCAGGCACACAGACAGACATTGACATAGAGTGGTTTAACAACTTTGCAGCTAAGGCATACTGTGAACGTTTGCAAGAACCGATGTCAAAAGATAGATCAAGGATGCTTGTGGAAAAAAGTTTGTAGCTGTATTAAAGAAAACGTTTGCTGCATATACGTTTGTGTCTAAAGCTTAATATTGTATGTCTTCATTTTACTGAAAAATATAATATGGCTTCAGGATTGTTTTCATTATTTTGAATTTAACGTTATTTTCCTTGCATTATAAACTATTTGATAGATTGTTCTTACTTTTCATTTGTCTATCTGTCCGTTATAGTTATTTAGCAATATGATAGGCGTGCTTCAAAAAGAGCTCGTTTATTTAACATGCAATACTGTGTTAACTTTATTTGTAATCATAATTAAGTTAATTTTATTCCTAACACTATATGATAAATTATTCAGTAAGAGGATAAAAGAACAAGGCATACCTGCGTGACTTCTAATAATTTGTCTGTGTATCGGATTACTTACAGCTGTGATTATGAACACTGAAGACATTTTATAGGTCTTTACTGCAGGAAATATCATTTAAATAAAATGTGTGCATGCAAGAGATAATTATGTGGTTGACTAGCAAATAAAGCATATGCCTATAAGCTTAGGAGTTTGCGTCATGCAATTTATAATCGGCTTAAAAGCTTATTTTGCACGAAAAAAAGAGATAAGCAAAGACTTCATTGACCAAGTATAATGATATTCAAAAAATGAGGCATAAAAATGTTTTTTTTAGGAATAATGAGAAAATATAAATTCGGAACCTGATTTCAACATTACTTCTTGTCATCATGAAACAGAACGAGATTCAGAAGCAAAAGAAGATCTCATCACAGTGCCACCGAACATGAAAATTATGTTTTATTAACTTAAACTACTTTCGATTATAATTGTACAACAATTTTGTTTCTTCTCTCCTTCTGTACTCTAAGATAAATGACTCTGAAATAAAACCTTACTGATTATAATTCTTTAAACTTTCAGTAACAAACAAACAGTAAAAGTGAGAAACCGAAATTTTGGCTTTCAATTTAAACTGCCCGAACCGAGCGTTCTGTTTATAAATACAATATTAAAATTACATGCACTTTCGCTGTTCATATTTTAATTATATTCGACAGTATATATAATAAAATAAAATAAATATTATAAAGGAATGACTGAGTTATGCATATCAGGTCGTTTATTGATGATTTAAATGAAGATGTATCGTTTACTAAATGCAATTTTATACATACACACACACAGATATATATATATATATATATATATATATATATATATATATATATATATATATGTGTGTGTGTGTGTGTGTGTGTGTGTGTGTGTTTATAAATTTACATACAACCTTCTATTATATGAAATTTAGCACTATAATGACTTTTATAAAGCGCAAATGATTAATGAATTCATGATCCTCTGAGTCAACAACACAGTTTATCTAATTCGGTTTTTTCCCGATCTGAATGATAAAAATAACAAATTAGTTTTTAAATGGCCCGCAGAGTTGTTAAGGAGAAAAGATGATTCCGTCAGAGTTGCTCACATATTGTGCAGCGCTCTCGGATAGGCGTAAATTTCGCAGGTCCAGATATTAAACTGACGCCTACAAGTAAGATAATTGATAGCTCCTCTGCGATATATAATGATACCGCCAGTCAGACTTGTTGTAATAGAGACCTAGGGGTGATATGTTGCACAGATGCACGGGTTGTGATTTTCTTTGTGGCTGTACACAAAGGAAACTTTAAGCGAGAAGGTATTTATGGCGCAGTGAATGAAACGGTACAAAAATAAAAATACGTTATAAAAAAGTACATATTGATGACCAGCTTTTTATATGTATAGGTATATAAATAGTTAAAATTTTGTTTAAAAATAATTTTACATTAGGAATAAATACTGCAAGTGGAACTTTGATAATTTTATATCGCTAAAGGAATTTCTTTTTGGCAATTGTAATTCTTAAGTATAATATATATATATATATATATATATATATATATATATATATATATATATATATATATATATATATATATATATATATATATATATATATATATATATATATATATATATATATATATATATATATATATATATATATATTATTTATTTATTTATTTAGATATAGATATGTGTGTGTGTGTGTGTAACTATATCTATCTATATCTATGTATTTCCTTCTCTCTCACTCTCTGTCTTTCTATAGATAGATACACATACGGTGGCAAAATTTTAATAGTTGCAAGTTCTTTATCGGAAAGCTAAAGTGTCACAAAGGTAGAAATTGATTGGTAGTCTACTCTTAGCATTTTTACACCCTAATACAAAATATACTCCGTATTTTCATTTTTTGCTAATGTATGTAAAGGGTGTTTTACAGAGCTCATGATTAACAAATCTGACATAGACCCATTTGATGACTTTGGTGAGTGGGACACATTTCTGTCTGTATTATATAAAGTACCGTAGCAATGAGGCTGAGTATAGTGTGAATGTTGCAACTTCGGGCTGGATATCTTTCTTCTCTAATCAAAACTGAAGCTGCATAAATCTTGAACTAGACGCAGATCGATGAAATCTGAGTCTTATAATTGCCTCACCACTGAGAGTAAATTAAGATTCGCCTACTCCGCTTTAAGGTTAATAATTATTCATTCTGTCAATGTATCGTCTTGAATCCCTCAGTTGATCTATTCTTGTTTGTTCAGTTCTTGCATATAATAGACACGAGCAAACGCAGATTTTGCATTTTTATATATATTTGATTTAACTTATATTTGATTTAATTTAATTGTTTATTTGTTAGTTTTATTTTTTTTTTAAATTCTATTACATGGTATAGTAATGTATCTTTATTTACTGGATTTGACATTTTCCAGAAATTCAGTTCAGTTCTACTTGACCTGCCTGTGTTTCGTAAACAACTAATCATAGAAACTTTGTAACTAATGCTGACCTAATTCCTGACCTTATTCAGAATCTGTAAGAATTGAATTAAAAAAGTTTTTTTAGAAAAAATATTCTGTCTCATAGTAAGATTCATGAAGTGAAATCGAGGTCATCCTTGGAGTACGTGACAAATGAAATATATCAATTATGTTTTTCCGGAGGATTTAACCGACCCGGCATCTATTTTGCCTCGTGGCTAAGTTTATTACTGATGCTAAAAGAAAGAATAGTCATTACTTGCCTTAACGCTGGAGACGTCCAGGCGTTTTATGTTGGGACCAGTTTCTGGGCTAATTATTTTGTTTTCTTCAAATCTTTGGATTCCGAGAGATTATTTTTCCATGGAAGTACTTGAGCTCTTAATTAATTCTTGGACACAGACAGTTATCGAAATTTACGCAGAATTTAAACACAAGAATATTATTTTCTGTGACCTACAAAAAACTGTTGACACATCAGCACGACGCTAACCACGGCCTTCATCATTGCCTTCCATTTTGGAATTCATCGAGATTCGAACTCAATTTCATTGGGACTTTTTTTACTAGGATTTCTATTTTTTAATTCTTGAATTACTTTTGGATTTGATTCGTAAAACCGTAAGTTCTTTTTCTCATTTTTACCTTGTTTTCTTCGGAAATAAATTATTTGTTAAATAAAAGTTGTTTACTTCACTAAAAACTATTTACAAGTCTATGGTCACGTATTCAATACAGCGTCGATCTTACTCTTATAAGATCCATAATGAAAATAAATTAAAACAAACTTTGGATGTGGCTGTTACTAAATTTTGAATCAAGGTTTAGATCCAGGTCAACACCTGGTGTTCACAAAAATGAACAGTCAAGGTCAAACTATTTTTTGGAAAAAGTATCATCTCCAGTGAATATATATGCATTACAATCGCATGTAATGTCCTATGTTACGTGTTTAGGCTCGAATAAACAGTAACACGAGAAAATGTGAAAACAACGAGCTTTGAAAAATATAACAAATAATTTATTTCCCTGGAAAAATACTGTAAAAATGAAAAAATATGGGAACTTACGGTTTCCAGAATCAAATCTAAAATAATACAAGAATAATACACGAATAAAAATTTGGAAGTCCTAATATTGAAATGTTCTAATGATTCCAAGTTCGAGTCCAGACGAAGAACCCAAGATGGAAGGCGATGACGTATGATGTAGCCTGTACTGTGTTGACGGCTACAGTTACTTGTAGAAACATAATAATTAATCCCCCAGTCGTGGAAATGCAAATAATAATTTTCAGAAAAGTCCTTGTTCATGTGTTCTGTATGAATACAATATTATTTCCAGAGAAACGAATTAATTTTCTCGAGTCCAAATACTCTGAAGAAAAATTAACATATAACTCAAAATTCAAAAGTTCATTTCTGGTCACAACAGAAGAAAACAACTTGACATCAAGTGTTTGAAAGCCCTGGACTCTGATCTCTCTCTCTCTCTCTCTCTCTCTCTCTCTCTCTCTCTCTCTCTCTCTCTCTCTCTCTAAACATCACTATTAATACTAAGTATTTAGCAATTTCGGAAATGCCTAATTACGAAATATATTGCGAAATAGAGGATGACATGATCATGTTTACATGTAAGTCACATAGCTCCTGTGTGTCCTTGATAAGAACCAATCATTTTACTCCTAGAAAAAAGTTGTTTACTTTACCCTCAATCAAGGCCAGGAACTATGTCATAAATAGAAACAAACGTTTCTATTTTTAGGTATCTAAGTTAAATTTCAGGTGAAACTGAATTTTCTGGAAAATATCAAATTCCTAGTAAACAAAATTACACTATATTGACATGTAAATAAGAAAAAAGACTCCAAAACCCACAAACAATCAAATCAAATCAAATACAAAAAAATCAGATATAAATTAAATCAAATATTATGTACCAAATGAAAAATACCACAAAAAATTAAAACTGACAAACAAGCAATTAAATTGAAATAAATATATATTAAATCAGATATAATTAAATTAAATATACAAGATGAAAAATAAAAATAAAATACTACTAAGGTGAAGTTTGTTATTCCAAGAATATGATATTGACATAAGTCACATCGAGCGAAAAGATAATTTCATAGCAGATGCACTTTCTCGTGTATAGAAATGTATTATTTCATGTACACTTTGTATAAGTTATAAGAGTTCTTTTTAAACTCATGTACTATTAATATATGGTAAAAAGAAAGCTTTATTATATAAATCTTTCTTTTTCTTTATTGGGGAAGTGTTCTGTATATTTGATTTAATTTATATTTGGTTTGATTGAATTGTTTGCAAGTTTTGAAATCTGTTTATTTTTAATATTATTACGTGTTAAAGTAATGTAATCTTGTTTGCTTGATTTAGCTTTTTTCTCATTTTAATTTTTATTCAAATTATTTGGATTCTAAAAGATTAAGTCGTTTTCCTGGAAATATTTTAGTGCTCATACAGAATTCTTGGACAAAGAAATTTATTTAAATTTTATTCGGAATTCAAACACCAGAATATTATTTTCTGTTGTTCACAAAGAACTATAAACAAATCAGCGCTCTACTGACAATAGTATACGTCATCGCCTTCCATTTGGATTTTCATCGGGACTCGAACTCAAATTTCATAAGAACATTTCACTAGCAGGACTTCTAAAATTTAATTCGTGGATTATTCTTGGAATTTTTCTGGATTTGATTTCTTGAAACCATAAGTTCTCACTTTTTGATTCTTACAGTGTTTTTCCAAGGAAATAAATTATTTATTAAAATTTTCAAAACTTGTTTTTTTCACTCTTTCTTCCTTACTGTTTATTGGAGACTAAACACATAACAATACTAAACAATTTGGGTAAATTATTTATTGGTGAACATTACCGATGTACTAGTTCTGTGAAAAAATACCGTGGTACGAACCACTGGGAAAAATACAGCGGTAAACCAGTATACCGGTAATACAGGGCACCTCTAATTTTCACTCCCTGTAAAATTAGTTACCTGTTTTGTGGCACTAGCGGTCCAGTATATGTGCATGGAAATGTCGACGGTTTCTCCTTAACGACCAGCACCATTTCGAACTACGTCATGATAACTGTTTCAGCTTCGATGGCCACCGAAAACAGATTGCAAATTTGTTCTTTCTACCTTGGGCGGCCGCAAAATTTTCTAAATGGACACGTATTCGAGAATGGAACTGCAGCTAATATTATATTTTCGGTGGCGCTAACCGAATCGGTTACTATCGATATGACTCCGACAAAAATTTTCAGTGGTGTACCTATGATAGTTGCTGTAGTTATAATTCCCGCCACACCAAGGTCAATCATTGTTGCCGCGGCAAGTCCGCCAATAGCATCCACGATAACACACGCACGTTTATTTTTTCGCAATTCAAATGTTTTTTTGGTGATTCTATATCGCTCCGCTTCGAATTTTTTCATGTTGGTAGCTTTAGAGTTCCATTACATGTCTTCTATTAATACTGTCGTCGTGAAGTATAATTGTCTATAGGTTGGCCTTGTCTGGGCTTAAGACGCACACGCACTTCCAAGCAGTAATTTGCCTTGAATGAAACAACATTTAAATCTTTGGGGATTGTGTGTTCTTGGGGGTTAGCACCAATTCGATTATAATACACCGATTACGCCTTTGCTACGATCGCTTTCTTCCAAGAACTGTTATGCGTAGAAGTGCGTTTTTGCTGAATTGCATTCGACGTGATCTTTCTTTCTTTTGCTTGGCCAAGTCAATAATAGTTCGAGATACCTTTTGGAAAATGTAATCGGTGTGCGTTTGTCGGCGAATGTTATGTCGTCGTTGTAGAAACAATATCTCTGCTATGAGATATCTTCCTGGGAACGTGCGTTTTTAAGCGCTAATGCGGTTGTTTCAAGCTGGTCTCAGCTTGGTACTCGCACATCAGGACTGTATGTACGTGTATACGAAGGTCTGGTAGCACCATTGTGAACCATATCTTCGTGGACAAGTAAAACAAAATTAAAATCAATGTAAGCATACCCTGACAGCTGATCCAACACTCCGCCAGTAAATTGCCCAACAACGTCATCACGTGGCTGCCAAAGAAACTCAATCACGTATATATAATGATAAATCTTAAACACAAATACCAATGACGGTTACACAAATACCAATGACGGTTAAGTACCCATCCAGATAGATGCATCCTTCGAACTGAGTTTCATATCCGGCGACCACCGATCCCCGATATTGCATATGTAAAATATTATATTACATTGTCGGTTTTGGTGAAACGAGCTGCTGATATACCATTAAACCACATATCATTGATCAATATTGTTATTGTACACCTTCCACCTCTTGTTTCGGTTAAGATTAATAGAATCTAAGTTGGGGTTTGTACCATGACAAGGAAATCTCAGTCGCGGGATTTCATAGCCTCGTCGGGAGAAAAATAATAAAATCCCGCGACTTGGATTTCCTTTTCTTGGTACAAACGCTGACATAGATTATTTTTCTCACCTAATTTTTTCAACCTAAATTAAAATAAACCTGCTCCTTTGCAATTCAGTTAGCAGATTGAAAACACAGTATTCATGAGGTACTTTTATTGTTTCTCTTTCTATATGAATGTCATCAAGTTTTCTACTCTTTTATGAAAATCTGAATAATTAACTAACTGAAATCAAGCTGTATATGCCGCTCTTAGACAAAAAATCAATAAAAAGATAATAAATGGTATATGTTGGAAGTATTGCGAAAAGAACGTCTCGAGCCAGGTGCCTTTGTTTATACTGCGCATTAAGACGAATAAGTTAATGAGGGCATGCTACTCTGTGAGTTCCATGTTCTGTCATTAAATTAAGGTTAATGATACAGATGTTCCACGTGCGGAGATGGTTGACGCAAGTTCATCGCGCATAAAGATGCTTTAATATCTGACTTTATCATTGCAAGTAAATCAAAGCTGGTTTATGGACGCGCTTTAATGGCTGTCAACGGTGAGGCTGCAATCAAAAGCTTTTGCGTAGATTTTATGCGAATCACTGCAGATAGCCGTAAAAGGTTTCCTTCTGTTTATTCGTCTACCTGTCGCAAAACTTCCAGTAACATCGGTTTTCGTAGCTATCCTGGATGCTGTTTAGACGGCCCCTAACGCCGTGAACAGTGCTAACATCGGGGCGAGAAATGGAAATATTCCTCGGCTCTTTTCATTTGCACCACTTCCGACTTTTATAACTTTAATGTTACTGACTTATTTTGTCTTTCCTACTGAACAAGATTAAGTTGTGCTTGAGTTAGCCATAACTAGCCATTTCCAGTTAATTTTGTCGGAGAACGTCCCGCGTGAGCCTACTCTCATTTGTTGCTGTTTAATTATGAGAAAATTGTACTAGTTTTCCACTCAGACGTCATTGACCTTCGTCCGGTCACCTGTGCCATCCAGCAAGAGCATCTTGTCAGAGAAAATCAGAGCAATGCATCTGTAACTGGGAACAGGGTGCTAAGTTACATTTGCATGAAAGTGCATTTCGACCAACTAATGCTTAACCAGGCCCAGGTGTTTCAAAGAAAAGTAATAATTCTCCTGAGGGTTCCTGACGATCGCTAACCGCAAGGAAACATCAGACAGTCATAACTGGTCAAATATCAGTATACTAGTCTCCTGACCGACGCACATCCAATATCTAGTTTGAAATGCCACAAACGCGTGGTTTGGTGCGCTGAAACATTGTTGAGTAGTTATTTGCCACAAAAACTGCTGGAAGCTTTGTTCTGCCGAGTCTAAGGTGAACGTGAGAAATGACAGCGCTAACGAATTAGAACACACACACGATAACAAACACACTTCAGTGATTAGCGAGAGTGTTATCACAGACATCCATATCGATGTTTCCACTGCACAACTTTGCCATTATAGACACCATCATCACGCCAAATGTTTTTCCTTTAGGTATAATATGACTATCTGTTTAGCTCCGAATATAATCTCCAAATCACTACAACATTTGACCGAGAGGATAACGATAATGAGGGACCATGAAGTTGTTTTCAACTCTGATCAAATCTGTGGGTGTAATTTTCATTGACGCCAGACAGCATTTTGGTGCTATCAGCACCAGGTATGGCAGGCACAACAGCAAGTGGCGGGTCAAGGAAAGCACCTGGATCAAGGATACGTCCTACGGGTATGATTTACGGGATCACGTCCACCTTTTAAGCATCATAGACGGGCAAACGGATCTTGCATAATTATCTCTTAAACTGTATAGTGCAAATCCAGCATTAATAAATATCCTTCGATTTCCTTTCCATCTATGAGATAAAGTGCACTCAATGCCGAAGAACGCCATAATGTTATTGTTGATAAATCCAATCTTGGTAATTGAATCCTAATTTTCATCGTTATCATTGCATACAAGTTTTTCTCGTTTACCAAGAAGGCCTCACACGGACGAAAATGCTCTTATAATTATATTCGGTCTTTGTGATTAGAATTGCTAGCCATGTATGAACAATACTGAAATCTCTTTTGCTTTGATACATCATAACAGGAATGTGCCTGTCAAACGTGGTATCTGATACTTCTTTGAATTTTGCCATATGCAATATCGGTTTCGCCTGATACCGGTTAGTGAAACGGCTTTACCTTCCAGGCTCTGTCCAAAACATTGATCCGCTTCCCAATGCAGAGATGCATTTTGGTTTTGAATGCTAAAGTAACCTTTTCGTGCCAGAGAATTAATTCCACTTCCTGCGCAACCAATGGCCTCTATTTTTTCATTCAGCTCTAGATGAATCTCTAGTTACATTGCATTACTGGCTTACACCAATAGGATTATTCGTGTAACAACCTTCGCCATTCGTCTTTATTTTTATGTAAACCGCTTAGAACATTGAACAGAAATAATGTTGCCAGTTAAAATAATTAACTTCTTCAAGCTATGCTAGATAATCCCTACATTGATACTTGCTCAACTAAAATTTCTTGAATACGCATATATGCACCCAATAATCTGAATTATATTTGGATGAAGCTTAACTTACATCCAGATTCGTAATTTTATTGTCAAATTTCTTTACGTGATATCTTTAGTGGTTTTGTTTTTCTTATCCTTACTTGCGTCGAACGATTATTGTGTAGACCATTTGTCATCTCAATCTATTTTGTCCGTCGATTGGGTAGAGTTTTTATCGTCTCGATCTATTTTGTCTTTCGATTGTGGAGATCTTTTATATCTCGATCTATTTCGTCTGTCCTAGTGCGTATCTTGTATTTGTAAAGAGTTTGAAGAGCTCCTCTTGGGCGCCTTACCTGTTTATTTTTCAGTGAAGATGGTGCTACTTTGCATCGTTTCATTCATGTCGTTGTCAGTCGTTGTGCATTATGGTAATTTCGAGATAATCTCAAAAGACTTCAAGAGCTTAAACCCATGATTGAATTTAAATAAATAATAAAAGCTTTGTTTTCCAAGAACCCGTATATCCCGATCCACTGGAAATCTAATCAGATGCTCTCTTGTCCTTCCTAATAGTCTTCGATTAGATTTCGTTAGTAAGAGGTGTTAAGTGTCATAAATGATTTTCTTCTTGACATACGTTTGATTCTGTCTTTTTACGCACTACATTAGAAAGCTTTTAAGTTGTCTTTCCCCTCATTAGGAGTATTACCTTCATTACAGAATGACAATACTGGTACTGTCACATGACTATCGTAATTGTGGGCATGTTTAAGAGACGCTGGAGATCTAGACAACCTCTTCTTTCTCGAGGCATCATTCTAATGGATCCCAATCCACTGAATACCACGACTTTTGAAAGATGTATTATGTTTGTTTGCATTTTTTCTCTCGGCTCGAATTCATTTTGACTATACGAGCAGTGCTTAAATCCCACACATTATTTATGTGTAACAGAATAATGTATACCAATGTTAAATTCTATTCGATATGTTGACATATAATTAATGATTTATTATAAATAGAACCATCCTTGACTTTATGTAACTGCTCGATATATATCAGATCATATTAATTTTTTATGATAATCACGCCTTCTCTCCCCTGCTTCACCCACCTCCTCTCAGATAGTAGTAGTAGTAGTGGTAATAGTGGTATATGGCTTTTCACTTATTTTTCAAAACTTTATGTATTTAGGTATTTTGTTGCATACGATATAGGGCTAATAACAAGACCCTAAAATCCATTAGTGTTTTATCAACATCAACCTTTGTTAAGCAAACCACCACGATCCATTTATATTGGCATGTTTGATTTGATTTGATTGTTTGTGGGTGTTAGACTCTTTCTATTTTCTTTACATGTCAATGTATCGTAATTTGGTTTACTAGGAATTTGATATTTTCCATAAAATTCAGTTTGACCTGAATCTTTCCATAAATACCTAATAATATAAAGACTGTTTCTATTTTTGACTTAGTTCCTGACCTTGTCTAGGCTCGCGTAAACAACTTTTTCGGAATAAAATGATTGATTCTTATCAAGGACATACAGGAGCTACATGATTTTTATATGTAAACATGATCACGTGATCCTCCATTTCGCAATTAGGCATTTCCAAAATTGCGAAATACTTAGTATTAATACTGATGTTTAGAGAGAGAGATCTCAGAGTTTTGTGCCTTTAAACACTTGATGTCAAGTTGTTTTCTTCCGTTGTGACTAGTATTGAGTTTTTGAGTTTGAGTTTTATTTTAAAAGATTAATTCGTTTCTCTGGGAATATTTTGTGCTCATATAGGATTCTTGAACAAAGACACTTTTAAAAACTTTTCTTTGGATTTCCAAGACCGGAGGATTAGTTACTGTGTTTCTACAAGGAACTGTAGACTTCAGCATAGTACAGGTTATAGCATACATCATCGCCTTCCATCTTGGATTCTTCTTCGGGACTCGAACTTGAAATCATTAGAACATTTTTATTAGGACTTCTAAAATTTTATTCGTGGATTATTCTTGGGTTATTTTTTTATTTGATTCTTAAAACCGTAAGTTCATATTTTTTCATTTTTACAGTATTTTGCCAGGGAAATAAATTATATTTTTAAAAGCTTGTTGTTTTCACTCTTTCTTGTGTTACTGTTTATTCAAGCCTAAACACGTAACATATGAGTATGCACGAGTCATATATATGTCATCTCTCTTTGATTGGTACTGTACAAGGTATATGATGCTATAATAGTGGACTTGAGGTCAGGTTTGGACTTTTCATTCCGCATATTATGTCGAACTGACGAACATACTGATTTCCACAGTATTGTAAGTCAGTATATAAAATCCTACATTTGGAAATGGGCAGTTTTGTCTGTTTTATCTGCTATTTCATTGCTTTTCATATCGATGTGACTAGGCAACCAACACTACAGAATACTTTTCTCAGCTTGCACGAGGACTTGATTGTTCTGTAATATCTGGGATATTAAAGTGTTTTCCGGTTTGAGATTTTGCATGGCTTTCTATATAGGATGGAAATCCAAAAGATGGTGAAATTTGTTGGATTCGTTTGAGACACTTCTGTGTAGTTTAAAGCTTTCAGTTTGGCTGTAATTTAAGCACTTAAAAATAGTACTTTACAAGGAAACAGGCTCGAGATGTTGCCATTGGTGTTGCAATATGATGATCTGATTTTGATTAAACTTAATTTGAAAAGGAGATGAATTGTTAACGACGTTTTGAATTGACAAATGTGAACTGTTATTTTAGTTGGCTTGGATAACCACAGTGGTAATTTGGGAAGACTGAATTTTGCACCGTTTGCAATACTGATGTCTGTCGCTTCTAGCGGAGGACGGATTCGTGTGCCAAAAAGTTGAAATGAAATTTGGTATGAGTATTCTAGGTTTTGTATTTGAGCCTGAATGCGACACCATACGCAATGTTAAATGGATTCATATATATCTTGGTAGTATAATTAAAGGTCTGAGATAAAGCGATGATCCATTGGCCTCAGTAGTGAGACTTTGCGAAGAGGAAGTTCTAAATGCATTCACAGAAAGTTTAAGTCCCTGCTTGTGTATGGGATGAATTATCTGGAAACATGTTTTGATCCGTACACATTTGAGTCGTAGTCAAAATTCGATCTTACTAATGGCTTTTACAATCGTGGCAAGACCTTCCAATATGTTTTCCAATCTATTTGCTACGACCCGTAGTAAATCCAGGTTGTTGCTTTTTTCTCTGTTCCGTGACGCATCTAATATGTGAAAGAAATGTTAGCTTACGGTCCATAAATGTGGTCTCCTCCACAACAGGAATAAAACAACCGTTCAGATGAAGATTAGGGTCATCATGAAGAGCATGTAATTGACAGAAGTAGATACAAGAGGCTTCAGGTTTCAGAAATTTGAACCCGTTTTATTCTGAACATTTCAGAATTCTGTTTAAACGTACCTGTAAATCGTGTTCAATTTTATGCCGAATCCTTGATCTTTAGCAGATAAAATATGTAGTCAATATACTATAACTAGTCATTTCGTAGATTAAGGCATTCAGCTATACTGTTAATTTTAATGCATTTCCAATTCTGTCTTGCTCAATTTCAGTTTCTTTCGGAACCCTTGAAGTTTGGGAATATTACTTCTTGAATATTTTGCAAGGTGCTTACTACTGCATAGGTCGTCAGCATCTTCCCAGGAGAAGTCAGGTAAGCGAGATGAGAGGGATTGCTATGGGTCACATCTGCATGACACATGGTATTAATGGTATGGAAAAATGGGAACCAGTCTGGAAAAGGGTGAACCTAAAATAAAGAATATATGGGTTTGGCTCACCAGGATTGGTTAATAATGTAAGTTATGTTGTAGGAAAAAGAACCTTCTGAGAGCATATCTTAGTTGTAAGTATTGTTTTATTTCAATCCTTTAACGGTCTTGAGTTTGGAACACTCATTTCTAAATTTAGCACCCGACTCTTTGATGCGGAATTGAAATTATATGTTTCATAAACATGCAGGTCTAGAAAATGCCGCGGCTCATATCCTTTCCTCTACACAGAAGCTGACATCCAGGTTTCATCTATACTGATTAATATAGGTTTGATCATGAGTACTCAAAAATTTTAAGCTATTGAATTTTAATATCATCGGGTTTGCATAGGTTTACTATGGGAACTGAATTAGTACCGTGAGTCCTACAGACGAGTAGGAGTCAGCAGCAGGATGGAAGTATACCACTTAGACATAAAATGGCAACGAAAATAAGTAGTCTATATCTTCCCCTTCTCTTTTGATATTTTACAGCCCAAAGTGGATAGTGTTCGTTAAATTCGACAAGTAAAACAAACAGTGTTGATAACTGTTTAATACCATGGCCCGACCGATAACCAGTTTCATTCATTCTTTCCTCTCTCTGTATGTTTATCTATCTTCCTGTCTCTACGGATAAATGACGATTTTAAGTCCTAAATTTAAGAGCAACTAGTTTGTGGTCTGGTAGACAACGTAAGTCATCCTCCAAATACAGGTTTGTTTTAAAAGATATTATAATTTGTGGTCCACATAATAATTACGTTTTAGTGTTAAATAGGAAACCGAAAACAACATTTAAATTGAGACACACCCATGAACTATCAAAACTATCTGAGACAGATTTTTAAAATTCTCAATCCATCGGTTATTAATAATTTAGTTAAAGAGATCGAACATACATAAATTCCAGTAAGAGATACAATGTTATCTGTACAAGTCTGAACGGGGCAAAGACTAACAATGCTACCGATGCAGGTGTACTGGGTGTAGCAGCTGCTAGTTTAAGAGTCTCGTGAATAACAGAGTTATCATCTCTCTGGCGATGGGAGCGATTGGGGTATTTGGGGAAACTTTACTAGGGTTTGATGCAAAGGTGACATACAGTAAAGCTTATAAACAGGATGGAGAAAAAAAACATCAATCATCTTAACAAATAATGATGACATGGTGTTTAATTTGAGTACAAAGATGCAAGAAGAAATGCAGTCAAGAAAAAAATAAACACTATTGAAAAGGTCAAAGGCGTTTTTGGAGTAGGAAAATAAACGAATGAGATTTTAAAGATGCTTTGTGCAAATAAGCAAACAATTATTGTTTTGAAAAATTGTATACGTTGAAGAGACGAGACATACCTCTTGGCTGTTATTTGTCCTATGCCAATGAAGCGCTATATTCCTATAGAAGGAGCATCTGATGCGAACATTTATTTGTCTGAGAATGAAAAAGGGTAAAGTATACTGTTTCATTGCAGATAATAGATTTTATTCTTCGTTTTGGCGATGGTTAAAATAAACTGAAAAATATTAGGTCAAATCGACGATAACAATGAAAAAGAACACGTTAAGATAAGGACGATTTCTATAGTCCTGAGTCAAATTCCAAGAAAGTGCCTACAGTACTCCCTGGGCTGGTCGACTTTGTGACCTGTTGGGTGAAGAGCTGATGGAATAGCCATTCGAAACAGCAATTACCTCTGTTTTCACGATAATAACTGATCGCTGTAGTATACATTTGTTATAAATAAATTAGTAAGTTGGGCTTTTACTTTGGAACTGGAAAGTATTTCTTTGTGAAAAGATGAGTCTAAATTATAATTTTTGGTATTATTAATTCTTTCTTCTAGAAATATTTGAGTGCTCATGCAAAATTCTTGGACAAAGACATTTCTTTACATTTTATTCGGAATTCAAACACCGAAATAGTATTTTCTGTGGTTCACAAAGAACTGTATACACATCAGCGCTATACTGACTACAGTATACGTAATTGCCTTCCATTTTGGATTTTTGGCCGGGATTCGAACTTGAATTCATTAGAACATTTCATTACTAGGCCTTCTAAAACTTAATTCGGGGATTATTCTTGGATTATTTACGGATTTATTTTCTTAAAATCGAAAGTTCTTAATTTTCATATTTACATTGTGTTTTTTTCCAGAGAAAGAAATTATTCGTTAAATTCTTCAAAGCTTGTTGTTTTCACTTTCTTTCTTTGTTACTTTTTATTAGAGCCTAAACACGCAGCAGATGAAATTGGGTTGCTCGTCCTCATGATATTTTAATTATGGCTAAAATCTTTCAAAACACAAATTTGAATTCCCCTACTATCTGAAATATTTTAAAAATCCCAAGTATTCTTTTATAATTTTGAAATCTATAGTGAAATTGGGAAGCTTTTCCTAAAATGTCATCAAAATTGGAAATCTTTCTTTCAAGTCCTACCCAGGACCAATTCGACCTTTTCAAAAAATGATGAATTATTTCAACCTTACAGAAAATATATTCTTTCTAATACAAAAGCTTCCTTAATAAGAAATAAAGAAATTAAGAAGAAAAATAGTGTGGTCCAGTACTTGGTAGAATAGAATGTTTTGGATAAAAGTGCTTTGGTTTCGATCAATAAATCTCTGACATAAAAGTAAAAGAATTTGAATTAAAATACAATATGGACTTTTGATTTAAGGAAGCTGAAACATCAGAAAGAAGAAAAAGAGAAAGAAAAACAAATGCAGTTACAATTAGAAAAAAAAGGAGAGAGAGAGAGACAGGTAAGAGAGAAAGAAAACAAATGCAAACGAAAGAAAGGGGAAAAAAAACAAATGTAATTACAAAAAGAATAAGTTCAAAAGGAAGAAAGAGAGAAAGAGGTGGAGTACACATTTATAATAAAAGAAATGGACCTGGCAAGCGAAAAGCACATTCCCACTTCAAATACAAATTTAAGTTTCGATATTGCAAAGAATATTAGGTAAGTGTCCCATTTTAGAGAAAAAGTGTAGACAAATATTTTCCTTATTTTGAAAAAATTGCTGAAAATTTGAAATGGCCAAGGGAGCATTGAACTCACTTATGATAATGTGTATTTATTGGTACAGCTAGTGATATTTACCGTTTACTGTCAGTTCACCAAAGTAGTGACTATGATGTGGTTAAGGAACGCATCTTAAGGGGTTATGAGTTAGTCCCTGAAGGTTATCGGCAAAAATTCACAAACTATAGAAGAGAAGCTGGACAAACTCATGTTGAATTTGCTAGAGAAAAGGAGCAGCTATTTGACTGATGGTGCTTAGCTAAGAAACTTGATCTCAAACAACTTGTATTACTTGAAGAGTTCAAGAACTGTGTCCATAGTGACATTAAGACTTATCTTGACGAGCATAAGATCGAAACCTTGGAAAATGCTGCTCGTGCTGTTCATAAGTATTCTTTAACTTATAAATTTAATTTTGTAAATCAGACTTCCACTCAGCAGTCTTCTGGCAGAAATGTATTTCAGCCTAATACTAGCACTTCTAAATCTCAAACTGACACAACCTTTTAAAAACAAATCAAGCTTCAGATCAACTTGACCAAATATCATTATCTGTTCCTACGTGTACCGATTCAAAAAGAAAGGACACGTTTCGGATTGATACAAATCGAAAAATAAGCGTCAGAATCAAGACAGAACTATTCCGAATTATCTTATTCCTTAGAGGTCAAGGTCACGGTCATGTATTGAAAGCAATATATTTATTGTGCCTAATAAACCCCAGTCTGATTTTATCATGGATAATTATGAACCATTCATATCGAAGGGTTCTATATCACTCTTGAGTGATTCGTTCAATCCTATCTCTATTAAAATTTGAATGGACACAGGATCTTTTCTTAGTCTTTTCTTGTCAGGTACATTGCCTTTTTCTGAGAAGTCGTCTTCTATGAGAGTGTTCTTATTCAGGGAATAGAGTGCTGCTTTGTTATTGTTCCTCTCCACTATGTAAATTTGTCATCAGACTTAGTCTTAGGAATCGTGACAGTCGGAACAGTGTATGTTTCACCCTTTGAGGGCATTCGTTTATTACTAGGGAACTACCTTACCGGAGACAAGGTTGTGCTTAATCCATTAGTAACTGGTAAGCCTCGTTTGGATCAGAATGTCGATCCAGTTGAACAAGAATTCCCTGATTTATTCCAAGCTTGTGCAGTTACCAGAGCTATGGCAAAGAAAGCTCTTGAGAATGATGTTGATCAGGAAAGTATTCCTTTAGCTGGTACATGTATTGGTCAGGCTTTTGATGAGGTCACATTCACTCCTTGCTTGGATCAATCAGAATGCATTGATCACGGTGATCCTCTTTTAACTACTAATTCCCGTAATTATAATATGGGTGATAAACGAATATCACCTGTGGTCGAACAGGAAAAAGATCCTGAAATCTCCTGTTTGTTTCAAAGGGCCATTAGAGAAACTGAAGCCACTAAAGTTCCTGCTTGTTATTTCATTAACAATGGAATTCGCATGAGATAATGGAATCCTCCCGAGGTGCCTGAATGTGATGAGTTGTCATTGAACTATCAAATTGTAGTTCCAAAACCTTGTAGGCAGGAAATACCTAGTCTGGCCCATGAAACTTCTTTTGGCTTTAGGGATTAATAAGACTTATCACAAGATCTTGATTCACTTCTATTGGCCAAAAATCAAAAGTGATGTTTGTAAATAATGTAGATATTGTAACACTTGTCAAATGGTAGGAAAACCCAATCAGAAGATACCTAAAGATCATCTACAACATATTCCTTCCATTGACGTACCGTTTAGTAGAATTATGGTAGATTGTGTTGGTCCCTTACCTAAAACCAAGTCAGGAAACCAATACCTGTTGACCATTATGTGTGCGTCTACAAGGTTTCCAGAGGCAATTCCTTTAAGGATTATTAAATCTAAAACAATAGTTAAAGCCTTGATAACGTTTTTTATGCTCAGTTTGGCCTTCTCATATCTGTCCAGCCTGATCAAGGGTCAAATTTCATATCTGGAATTTTCCATCACGTTAGGAACGAGTTAGGCATCCTACAATTCAAATCTTCTGCCTATCACCCTGAGAGCCAAGGGGCAATAGAAAGATTCCATAAGACTTTGAAAAATATGATTCGATCATATTGTTTTGATACGAGTAAAGATTGGGATGAAGGCATTCATTTACTATTGTTTGCTGTTAGGGAATCAGTTCAAGAATCTTTAGGTTTCAGTCCTTTTGAACTGGTTTTTGGACACATTGTTCGTGAACCATTGAAGTTGATGAAAGAGAAACTTCTTTCTAATGAAGATACTGAAATTAATCTTATTGATTATGTTTCCAATTTTAAGCGTACATTTTCAAAGGCTTGTGTGGTCGCAAGAGCAGATATGCACTCTTTTCAATCAAACATGATATGGAAAAGACTCAAAGAAAAGGAGTTTTCAGCCTGGTGATAGAGTCCTGGCTCACTTACCCATACAACAAAATCCTCTTCAAGCCAAGTATTATGGTCCCTGCACAGTTGACAGGAATGTAAATGATTTAAATTACATCATAAACACAGCTGGGAGGCGAAAACGAAAACAACTTTGCCATATAAACATGCTAAAGGTGTATATTGAAAAAGATTAAACATGCATTTAATTTAGTTGTACCTGTCCCAATAAGTGAAGATTTAAGTGAAGGAATATCATTGGATTCTATTGATATTGGACTGACAAATCTTCGGAATTCAGAAATTAAGAAAAATCTGGACCGAAAAAATTTCACATTTGCAAGGGCAAGAAATGAATAAACTTAAATAGTTATTATTTGAATATGACGTTGAAATTGTAAATTCTAAACCTGTAAAACAACACCCGTACAGGATGAACCCTCTCAAACAGGAATACTTGAAAAATGAAATTCAATATTTGCTGGAGAATAATTTTATAGAACCCAGTAAAGTAACTGGACTTCACCGAGCATGCTTGTTCCAAAACCAGATAAAATTTTCTGTATGTGTACTGATTATAGGAAAGTGAATAGTGTGACAAAACAGATTTATTTACATTACCAAAAATCGATGACGGTATTGATAAGATCAAAAATGTCAAGTATGTCACCAAATTTGACCTTGTGAAAGGATTTTGGCATATTCTACTAACGGAACGTGCAAAGGACATTTCGGTATTTGTGACTCTATACAGACTTTATCAATATAAATAAATGCGGTTTGGGATAAAGGGGCTTTTACTGTTTACACTGGAAAGTATTTTGTTGTGACCAGATGAGTCTAAATTTTAATGTTTGGAATTAATAATTTTTTTCCTGGAAATATTTGAATGCTCATACAGAATTCTTGGACAAAGACATTTCTTTAAATTTTATTCGCAATTGAAACACCGAAATATTATTTTCTGTGATTCACAAAGAACTGTATACACATACACTATACTGACTATAGTATACGTCATCGCCTTCCATTTGGGACTTTTCGTCTGGATTCGAACTTGAATTCATTAGAACATTTCATTTCTAGGCCTTCTAAAATTAAATTCATGGATTATTCTTTTTTTCTGGATTTGATTATTTTAAACCGTAAGTTCTTATTTTGTTTTCAATCTTACATTGTTTTTTCAAGATGAATAAATTATTTGTTAAATTTTTCAAAGCTTATTGTTTTCACTTATTTTCTTTGTTAATTTTTATTAGAGCCTAAACACGTAACAGAAGAGAAGAGACTCTTTATTGGATTAGAGAACACACGTGACAGCAATAACAAATGTACTCGTGTTTGTATTTTCAGGAAAAGTGTCAGTGATGGTATTTCACTACGTCAATAATTAACAATTATTATAAACTATAAAGGGTTTCAATCAATATAGGGCAGCTGACACTTCAAAACAATGAAATCACGATTCATTTGGTAGTCGAAACGATGAAGCTTAATAAGTATTGTGGGGTAATTAAATTTGGTGTTTAAGTTTTTGAAACTCTTTCTCAGCAGCCCTTTAATGAGCTTTTCTTAAAAGTTTGTTTTAGAGGTTTATTTTAAAGTTTTTTTTCGCGGGATCCAAGAAATAGGTAATGAGAAAGTTCTTTACCGAAACAATCGTCTTTGAGCTCAAATATGCAAAAAAACAATTTCCTCTTGTCAATGAGTCGGTTGCTTGATGAATAGAAAGTTCCCCTCCATTGTCGTTTGTAATATCAGCTAGAGACATTGAATCTATACATTAAATTTATTACAAAATATATCTCTTGAGCCAGTTAACATTAAGAAGGATTTTGCCTACATATTTTAGCAATTTTCAAAGAGCATAAAACATGAATAATTCGAGAACAACTTTCGGCAGATTTTTACAAAACATCAGACCTTTTCATTACTGCTTCTATACTTTTTTTCTTTCTGTATGATTGAGAATATTAGGTCTGTTTTAATTTCTATATTTTTGCTACTTCGCCTGCACATATACAGTATTTGTGACAAATCATATACTCACCAATTGAAAAGTTTATTTTCTATCCGAAGCGTGAATGGATACGTAACAATTGATTATACTATGAGTTCACATGTTTCAATTGATTCTAAGCGTCACAATGAATTGTACTATTGATTCGAATATTTGAATGGATACTGAACGTAACAATGGATTGTACTACTGTCTGACATTTTTGAATGGATACTGAACGTAACAATGGAGTGTACTACTGTTTCACATTTTTAATGGATACTGAACGTAACAATGGATTGTACTACTGTTTGACATATTTGAATGGATACTGAACGTAACAATGGATTGTACTACCGTCTGACATATTTGAATGGATACTGAACGTAACAATTGAGTGTACTACTGTTTCACATTTTTGAATGGATACTGAACGTAACAATGGATTGTATTACTGTTTGAAGTTTTTCAAAGGCAGTTATATCATACGGTAAAAATCTTTAGACATATAATTGAGAATCGGTCTATGTGGTATTTATATATTTATACCTTCCTTTTTGCACAAAAACAAATATATTGCAGTCTCATTTTGTAAACCATTGATAAAAAGATAATAACGAAATCGTAAGATATATGCAACGTTTACCAGACGGAAAAATATTAAACCATCTCCGATTACATGGTGATGACATAATTTAAGTCATAAAGAATATTTCCACAAACTAATTCCCTCCTCTTAAGAGAAACACAATTAAATCTGCGTAACCATTTTGTCTTTATTCTGTCTTAGTTGTTGGGGGAGTGTGCAATGAAGCATAATTTATTTTATATATGTGTCGTCCGCCATTTGCAAATATTGTACTTCGTAGGTCCTACTTCAAACAATTCTGAACATGGCAAAAATCCATAATATTCACGTTATTCAAAATCTTTAAGGATCTATAAGTTAGCTTGCCAGAATCTGGAAATTTTACGCATACATTGGAGTTTTCTCCAATTCTATCAAACCTGGATTCATTCGCATCTACAGCCTATCTCTTTTATGTACTATTTTTGACATTATTTGTAATGGACTACATTTTATTTTCGACAAACAACAGATTGGTACAACTTACAAAGTGGTATATGATTTACATCGAGTCTGTATTATGTTTTACTAAGTATGTTTATTTTTCGTCATAAGCTGTACTCTCAGTTTGTTCAGCAATTGGCGTTTTAATTACCAATGTGACTACGCCGTTCTAGCAGAATCTTTCTTACTTGTAACCTCGGTTAGGCAATCAGGTATGCATTTGAAAGAAATAGGTACAAGCAGCACAGTATCGAGATATCAATAGTAATCGAGATATCTGTTATAATCGTGATATTTATCTGTAACCTGTCATCAAGCTTACAGTATGTTTCCTTTCTTTAAAACATAAAGCACCTGCTGATAAATTGTTCTTCTTCAAAAGCATATGTTGCGATGCAAATATCAGCCATAAGGTAGAGGGAGACAAGGCATTGCAAATGAAAGTTTTATGATCGTTTGAAATTAGTCCGTCTTGCAAGAATCGGACAACTACATTAACTATTCACAAAGGCAATAACTATTCACAGAAACATTCTAAATCTGATTATAAATCAATAATGTCTACATATGCCCAATGTAATTTTAATATAAGAAATAAATAATTAAGTCTTAACAGACTATCGTGAGATTAAAACAAGTGTGTCAACGTGTCAGAAATAATTATAAAATACTTTGAAAGTATATATATATATATATATATATATATATATATATATATATATATATATATATATATATATATATATATGTGTGTGTGTGTGTGTGTGTGTGTGTGTGTGTTAGTTTCTAAAAAAAAAGATTATTTCATTACATGATGTTGTAATGTAACATTGTATGATGCACTTGACTATGTACAGAACTGAGTTCATTTCTGCTTGACCTGATTGTCTCTTTTTATTTCATTTTATGTCAACAACAAATGCATAGCCAATTATTCTCTTAATATCAGGATCATTATTAATAGACGAAGTAAATATGTCTTAATATCAGGATCATTATTAATAGATGAAGTAAATATGTTTTTGGAGTTTCCTAAGTAAATTATGCACAATCAAAATGTTATTGTTTTGTAAACATCAGGATCGTTCTAGAAGGTTATTTTCCAATAGGTAATGCTTTTATTTAGAAAATGATAATTGTAATCAAGCTCAAGTAGAGAAGTATATAATCTTGTGATTCTGAGGGCGTTTTCATTCGTGCTTTAACATCTGGCACTTTCAAGTTGTATTATATTCTGTCCAGTTGGGATGAATCCTTTTCTTCCGATTATTGAATTCAAATGATTATTTTCTCAGGAAATATAAAAGAGCTCTGACACAATTCTTGGATAAAAACATTCAATATAGTTCTGTGATTCAACAAAAGACTGTTGACACATCAACACTTTATAAGCTATTACAGACACATAATCGACTTCAGTTTTTGGATTTCTTCGAAACTTGTACTGAGTTTTTTCAAGACTTTAAACTGCTAGGATATGTGTCTGTAATTCTTCGATTTTTTAAGGGATTTAATTCTCATTTTCGCTTCGTATTCTAGGGAAATAAATTATTTGTTCAATTTTTCAAAGATTGTTGTCTTTCACTCTTTTCTGTTCCTTATTTTGAGAGCAAAGACTCGTAACAGTATAAAAAAATATTATACTCGTGAACATTTATTGCAAGCTTAAAAATAATAATTAATTAGTTTCTGGCAATGAAATAAATACATAAATATAATATAAATAAATAAAGTCTTTAACAAAGAAGTCAGGACAGTATAGTAATGTTTGCATATGAAACTCTCAATCAAACCTCTCTCTCTCATATATATATATATATATATATATATATATATATATATATATATATATATATATATATATATATATATATATATATATATATATATATATATATATATATATATATATATATATATATATATATATATATATATATATATATATATATATATATATATATATATATATATATGTTACAATTAGGATTTTAAGAAAATGACAGTTGGAGCATACTATCTTTGGTTCGATTCATAATAATTTCTGGATGTCCACTGGGTCATTTGGTCAACTCAACCCGCGCGCACATGAGCCCTCCGGCTTTCTATCTGATTCAGCAATGGACGACTTTGGAACAGAAGTCGCTCACCATATAAATTAAATCATATCTAAAATACGGACGAGAAACAAATAAACTGGTTATTTGTGAATAATGTGTCTGGTTCCCTTGATACATCGTCCAGTGCCACAACTGTTTGATCTTCGCAAATTGCAAGTAGAGATTAACTGATAGTGAGTATTTAGAGATGTTTCGATGATATACGCCTCAGTAATTTCAGAAAACATCCATGGTCCACAACGAAAATATCTGCACTGAATCTTGAACGCAAGATAAAGATAGAAATCTGTTTTTGTCAATATGTAGCGTGACATACTAGGTTCAAGTTTTCACAAAGTTTCTGGTATGCACTATTCCGAAGGGACATAATCTTTATTATTTATACTAACGAATCTTAAAGCATCTGAAATATTATGTATCGGTGCTTTAATTAAACTCAGTTTCTTTGTTGTGCAGTTCAAATTATTCAACTATTCATTCCAGTTTGTATAAAAACTGATAAGCATATATTTATTTTTATTGGGGGAGGGGGGCAATAATGTACCTCAGTGCTATTTAGTGCACTGAATAAAAACTCTATTACATGTTTACATAGAACTAAAAGAAATATTTTTGGTAAATAATTAGAAGTTTAGCGTGCTACTCACGATTAATTTAAAACTCTATCATATAAGATCTCATAAATCTTTAACGAATTTATCAGACTTCAGGACTTGTCGACGCTTTGTTAATCGATCAAAAAGCAAGCTTGTAAACAAGCGACATGTATCTTCTGCATAATTCGATTTAATGAATTTACCTGGTATCAGTGCTTCATCAAAATATATAAATTTCGGAACATTTTTAAACAACATTGGCAGAGAAGACTGACACTTCATGATAAGAATTCATGAGTACTTTTCTTCACGATAATTCCGATAAGGAGACCTATCTAAATTTTTAATTAAAGTTTGCGCAATGATTGAAACGTAGGATGATTTCAACATGGATTCCGTCCCAGAATGGTGGTTAATATTTTTGGCAACTTCCGATTGGTTGAGCAATTGATAGATAAGGCTAGTGCTTCTTCTAATGCCTTAGTTTCAAAATTTCGACTTAGCGTTTTTCGTTTTCCATTTTTCTGCGATTTGCAGTTCACACATTTTTCAAGTAGGGATCGACTCACAGATCGACTCACAGAAGATGTTAACGTACTTTGCGAGGGACGTTCCCTGTCCATGGATTCAACGAAATTGGGTGATGCCATTTATCTTTGTTTTCTCCTGGACTAAATATGCATGCATTTATTTATTTATTTATTTATTTATTTATTTATTTTATTTATTTATTTATTGTGCACATTTTAATTTCTTTACCGGATGTTTAAATGTTTACGCAAGAATAGAGACTAAATAATTAAATAAATAAACAAGTAAATAAATAAATCATTGTATATTAAATAAAACAATAAAGCTAAATTAGTTTTGAGAAGGGTGATATGATACGATCCCCCCCCCTTCCACCTGTTGTGGTGCTTTGGTTATCGTTATCTGCCACGGAGTTATTGCCAGGATCGATCAAACAAAAAAATATAAGACGAAATTATTGCATGGAATAAAAGAGATCTGAACAAAGATAGAACAGAACATCACGAATCCCCGTATGTAAAATATATCAGTTTTTTCAATTACATAAATGCAATTAAATTGAACATAATTCTTTCTCTTAGAAATATAATTGCAAATTTATGCGAAAGGCATTTGACCGCTCTGTTATACCTATAGAACAAATTTCATTATATAAACTTTCATAATCTCTGTTCGTGACATGTACTAGTTTCTGCATTGCTCTGCCATTACTCTCTCTCTCTCTCTCTCTCTCTCTCTCTCTCTCTCTCTCTCTCTCTCTCTCTCTCTCTCTCTCCGTTATGTACATTTGATTTAATTTATATTTGATTTAATTTAATTGTTTGTTTTGTCAGTTTTAAATTTTTTATTCCATTACACGCTATAGTATTGTAATTTTATTGACTGGATTTGACATTTTCCAGAAATTCAGTCAGTTTGACTGAATGTTTTTTTTAGTACATACTAATAATAGAAACTTTGTATGCAATGCTGACCTAGTTCCTGGCCTTGATTCAGAAATCAGTAAGAGTTGAAGTAAACAATTGTTTTCTTTTATTCTTTCCCAGAGTAAATATTATTGGTTTTAGTCAAGGCCATACTGGGAGTACGTGGTGTACGAGAGAGAGAGACAGACAGACAGACGCAGTTACAATAAGACAATTTCAGTTACAGAAAGAGGAGAAACAAATACAATTAGATAAGGAAGAAAGAGAAAGGGAGAGAGAGAGATGCAAATGAAAAGAGAGAAGGAAGAGAGGTAATTTCAATTTAGAATAAAATAAATAGACTGAAAAACACATTCCCCCCTCACGTACAAGTTCAAGTTTTGATGTAACTAAGAATATTAGGTTAGTGTCCCCTTTTCTGGAAAAAGATGTTGACAAATATTTTCCTTATTGTGAAAACGTTGCTGAAAATTTGAAATGAATTAGGGAGCATTGGACGCAATTATTACAGTGTGCATTGCTTGGGAAAGCCCGAGATATATATGCATCCCTGTCAGTACAGAAGATTGATGACTATGATTTGGTAAAGGAATGCATCTTAATGAGGTATGAGTTAGTCCCTGAGGCTTATCTGCAAAAATTCAGAAACAATAAAAAAGAAGCTGGACAAACTCATGTTGAATTTGCAAGAGAATTATTTGTTATTTGATAGATGGTGCTTAGCCAAGAAAGTTGGACGAGATTATGATAGTATCAGACAACTTCTATTACTTGAAGAGTTCAAGAACTGTGTCCATACTGACATTATAACTTACCTTCTTCCGGCAAAAAAGTATTTCAACATAATACAAGCCCCTCTAAATCTCAGTCTGGCACAACTTTTAAAAATCAAGCTTCTGTTAAGCTTGGTCAAACATCCTTGTCTGTTCCTACGTGTATCTATTGCAAGAAGAAAGGACACGTTATTGCGTATTGCTACAAATTGAAAAATAAGCATCAGAATCAAAACATACCTATTCTAAATGCTTTTATTTCTAATAGGTCAAGGACACGGTCACGTATTGAAAGCAAACAGTTTGTTGGGTCTACTAAAACTCATTCTGATGTTACGTATATTTTATTTGATTTACTTTGTGTTTGATTTAATTAGATTGTTTTGGGGTTTTGGAATCTTATATTTTCTTTACTAGTCAATGTAATGTAATTTTGTTTACTAGGAATTTGATATTTTCCAGAAAATTCAGTTTGGCCTGAATTTTTTTTAGATACCTAATAAAAGAAAAACTGTTTCTATTTTTTTTACTTAGTTCCTGGCCTTGATTGAGGGTCGATTAATCAACTTTTTCTCTGAGTAAAATTATTGGTTCTTATCAAGGACATAGAGGGCTACGTAATTTTTAATGTAAACATGATTACTTGATCCTCTATTTCGCAATTAGGCATTTCCGAAATTGAGAAATACTTAGTATTAATAGTGATGTTTAGAAAGAGAGATCTCAGAGTCCGGGCTTTTAAACACTTGATGTCAAGTTGTTTTCTTCTGTTGTGACCAGTATTGAATTTTTGAGTTATATGTTAATGTTTCTTCAGATTTTTTTGGACTCTAAAAAATTAATTCGTTTCTCTGGAAATATTATTGTATTCATACAGAATTCTTGAACAAGGACGTTTCTTAAACATTTATTTGGATTTCCAAAACCGGAGTATTAATTATTGTGTTTCTACAAGGAACTGCAGACCTCAGCACAGTACAAGTTACAGCATACGTCATCGCCTTCCATCTTGGATTCCTCGTCAAGACTCGAACTTGAAATCATTGGAATATTTCATTATTATGAATTCTAAAATTTTTATTCTTGGATTATTCTTGGATTATTTTTGCATTTGATTCTTGAAACCGTAAGTTCTTATTATTTTACATGTTTACAATATTTTTCCAGCGAAATAAATTATTTGGATTTTGTTCGTAAAACCGTAAGTTCTTTTGTCTCATTTTTACCTTGCTTTTCTAGGGAATTAATTAGTTGTTAAATTTTTACAAAGCTTGTTGTCTTCTGTCTTTTCTTGTTTCGTTTTTTCATAGCCTAGACGCAACACACACTCTCTCTCTCTCCAACCTCTTCGGATCATCAACCATTACTCGGTTCCCGATTGCACTCCTTACCACTTGTATAACAGGCATGGAGCGATTTTTTCCGTCAAACGCATATAACTTAGCAGAAATAATTGTTAGGTTGTTTTTCTTTTCTGGTGTGGAACAATATTCCCACCCTTAAGTCAGATATCATCTTATCGCTACTCGACAAAACTAAGTTTATGTGGCCAGTTCGCAAACTGAAACTAATACACAACATCGAATTAACATTAGCTGCCAACCTTTTTCCTTTAGCTAGTCCTCTTTGATAAATTGTACGCCCCACTGTCAGCTATAAAGTAGTCCTTTCTGAAACATTTTTACAAAAAGTATGTTTTTGGTATCATATTATTGGTTTATCAAAGAATGAATTAATTGATTTATTATATGAATTCTATCAAATTAAAATTTGTGTTAATTTTTTGCTGTTTTTATTATACTACAGAACAAACTGTGGCTGACAAACCATAATCAGATTCAATATTTCCATCCGTTTCCTTTCACTTTTTGGTTTGAGATATTATTTCAAAAGAAGCTAGTAGTGAATAGGGATAGTATAGCGTCAATGGGACTTATCATTAAAAACACCCTTGGGAACATATAGCGTCAAGGGAAATTTAACATGGAGAAAAATCGTGGGAACATATAGCGTCAAGGGAAATTAACATGGAGAAAAATCGTGGGAACATATAGCGTCAAGGGGATTTGAACATGGGAATAGGGGACTGTATAGCGTCAAAGGAATTTAAACAGGGTGGGACTGTATAGCGTCAAGGGAAATGGAACATGGGATTTTTTTAAAATTTTTTTTAAAAAGGGGTAGGCAATGGAAAGGCTATCTCTTTTCGAGAAATATGGCTGGCCCTGAAAAGGGCCTTTGGGTTTATGTTAATGTATTCATTAACATAAAGGGCACCGTATTGGTCTTCTTCTTGTCCTTAGGCTGCGTCTCACTGTTGGTCCGTAAACCAGCACTCTTTTCAGGCATCCTTGTCTATCAACGTAGATCCTACGTATCCACAGGCTGGTGTTTGTCCTGTGGACAACGGTCCACTTGGATCGGACATACATCAGCAAGTCTGTCCGAAACATCATGGAAGACACAAGGGTGGATGACTCAACTGTGGTCCACATCTTGAAGCGACGAGAACAGGTGAATCAATGCACTGAACTGCGCTTATTTATAGGTACAGGTAGGATTGAAACGGATTGAGTTCATTCACCAATCCGAACACGCGTTACAAAATTCAGTCAGCCCGCATCCAATCCGAAGAGAGCAGTCTGTGACGTCTGTTGGTCTATATAGATTCGCTAGCGCTTGTGTGCAGTCAATCTATGCGACAGTGATTCAACATGACGGAAACTCAGAAAACGATCCATTGGGCTGCACCAACAGGGGAGACTGCCCAAGGGAACTCGGACTTACTTTCAGAAGAGGTGAATTGGGATTTTGTGGATTTTCTCTCCTCGCAAGAATTTGTTCCGGAACCTTCGTTACCTTCTTCATTACCGCAAGTTGAGAATTTTAGACAGAGACAGAAAGAAGAATTGGAGAAATTTATACAACGACAAAAGGAAGCGGAACAGGCTTTTCTCCTACAGCAACAGCAACAAGAAGAAGAGGTAAGAAAAAAACAACAGCAAGAAGAAGTAGCAGCAAAGAAACAAGAGGGTGAAAATCAAACGGTCACGGTACTGTTGGACATTTTAGCGGAGTTAAGAAGTCTGAAACAAATGTATCAGACTTCTTTATCACGACCGAAGAGAATACGACCTTCCCGAGCTAAACACGTCAACCCTGTGACTAAGCCTACCGTACCACCCTTAGTGATTTCAACCCAATCATTATCATCATCAACATTACGCAGTCCAGAAGTAGGCCTTGGCCGTGGCAAAGGCATAAGGCAGTTAAAGTTGATTGCTTAAACTCACCCCTTCACCATGAAGAAAAAGGCCCTTTTCAGGGCCACCCACATTTCTCGAAAAGAAATACAATTTCAATTTGCCAATAACTCAAAAAAAAAAAAACCACCCATTTTACCCTTATAGTACGTGTCTGTGTATGAGTGCGTGAGTGTAGCTTCTTATTTTAAAATCAAAACTCAAAGACACTTACCTTATATCATTCATTTATTCTTTTCTCCATTTTTACAATCCAATTCACAATTCACAACACAACACTTTAATAGAAAGTTCATTGACTTCTTCTTTCTCCTTGTTTACTCTCTCTGTTTTTTAAATTTCTTCACCGTCTTTTCCTCATTTTCTTCCCTTCTTCTTTTCTTCTTCTCCTGTTTCTTTGCCTCTTGTAAATAGAATTGTCTTTTTTCTTCCTCTTCTTCCTCTGAAGAATCCCTCTCTTCTTCTGAAGAATCCTTCTTTTCTTCTGACTCCTCTTGTTTCTTTTTTGGCCAATCTGGAGACCAATGTCCTTTTTCTTTACAATAATAACAGGTATCTTGACTTTTGTCTTTTTTAGTCCCTGTTTTTGTTCTTTTTTGACGGTCTGGACACTCTGAAGACCAATGCCCTTTCTTCTGACAGATATAGCAAGTATCTTGACTTTTATCTCGAAAGGAAGGAGAGTAGTCCGTAGGCTGGTCTGAAGAGAATTTTCTAATGACCCCTCGCAAAGCTCTGACGAAACGTTCCATCTGGTTAGTCTCTTCCATCGTTGTGCTCGGCTTGAGAGTGAAATGAATAGTGAAAGGATAAGACACACACCCTTTTATATACGCTGGTCTGCTATGACTATAAAGTAGCTCATGGTGTTTGAACTTGAGTCATTTGACTTTTTGCTTTCAAGATGAAACGATCCCATTCATTTGAGAAGAAAGAAGAAGAAGAAAGTAAGAGGCAGAAACGTGATCTATCGCCTCGTACCAGGGGTGAAATCTTGGCACAAATTCATGCCAGTGATTTTGAAGAGGACATGAGTGAACCAGAATTTGAAACCTCTAAACCAAGTTCACCACCCTTAGTCAACCCTGAAAAGTACTATTCCATTCGAGAGACGGAAAAGCGCTCCTCTAGAAAATTTAGAACCACGGCTTACAAATACACAGTGAAGTTTAAAGATGTCAAGGCTGAAGTGCCGTTAGAGAAAGCAGAAGTGTTCATCACTGAGGTGTGGGATTCTTTGCTCACTGCACTCAAGCAACAATGTCAACCCAAAGAAGACGATCGCTTGAGACTTTCCATACAACACGACGGTTTGAAATCCCCTGTTTGGATCGAGTTTAGCACCCCTGCAGAATTGACCGCTTCCAAAGTCATGGACAAGATTCAACATGTGCAACAATCTAATGACCAGTTTGACATCACCGATGGAAAAGCCACATTGGACATGACCCACGACTCTCCTCCTCAAGGGACCGGACGCAAAAAGATGTTATTGGTGAACGACCTTCGCAGTATTAAGCGTAGCCTTGTCCAAATTCACAATCCTCATGACCAGATGTGTTTAGCCCGTGCCATCATGGTGGGACGAACCTATGCCAACAAGAACGACACGGTAGAATGGAAAAGAACCTGGAAAACTATTCAACAATCGGACCGAGCCAAACAACGAAATGAAGCAGAACTCCTGTTGCAACAAGCTGGCCTGTCCAAAGACACACCCTGTGGCATTCCTGAGATGCAAAAATTGCAAGATGCCCTAGCTCCACGATACACCTTGAAAGTGCACCCTCAAGAAGTGCGCGGGCCTCTGTTGTTTCGAGGGCAAGATTTTAAGGACGGAAAATACATTCATGTTTATCATCACGATGACCATTTCGATACGATTACCAGTATCACCGGATTCATGGGATACGGTTATTACTGTGAGAAATGTGACCATGGTTATAATAATCGAGAGCAACACAAGCATTGTGGATTGAAATGCTCAGGATGTTTGGCCTCTTCACCCTGTCTGAGCGAAGAACCAGTGCCTTGTTCAACTTGTCTGCGCACGTTTGTCAGCCCTACCTGTTACCAACAACATCTGAAAACGCAAGGTTCACAGAAGAAATGTGCTTGTCAACTCCTGAGATTGTGCCCTACGTGTGAACAAGTCATATGTACCAATGCTGCCAAGGCACACGTATGTCGAGGAAAGAAAAAATGTCACATTTGTCACCACATCGTGGACTTGGAACACCAATGTTACGTGCAAAAATACCAACCCCCACCAGAGAAAGAGGATGGTCACAAGAAGAAAGGCAAATTTCATCTTTTTCGATTTCGAATGCATGCAAGAAACCGGCATTCACATTCCTAATTTTTGCGTGGCTCATCGAGCGTGCGTGAAGTGCATTCAAGAACCTATTTTCAGTCATTGCCGTCACTGCAGCAAGATTCCCGGAGGGCGTGAAAAAATCTTTCGGGGACCGAACACGTTAGCCGATTTTGCCCAATGGGTCTTAGACCCCATCGACAAGACGTGGAGCCAAGAGGACATCGAACGTTACGGAGATTGTCATCGTCATGCCACAGTGATGGCTCACAATTTCTCCGGATACGATGGACAGTTTCTTTTGAAGTACTATACGGAACAAGGCACCGAGCGTCCTAAAGTGACTTTGAACGGAGCCAAAATCATTTTCATGCAAGTGGGACAAGTGCAGTTTAAAGATTCGATGAGCTATTTGGCCATGCCTTTGAGTCGAATGCCTAAAACGTTTGGAATGACAGAAATGGCTAAAGGGTACTTTCCACACTTTTTCAATACGGAAGCCAATCAACACGCCGTTCTACCCCATTTGCCTGAGGCTCACTATTACGACCCCGACAACATGCGTACCGAACAACGAGAAGCTTTCTACGCTTGGTACCAGGCTCACGCCTCGGACCCTTTCGACTTTCAGGAAGAAATGCTAAAGTATTGTCGTTCCGACGTGGACATTTTACGGCGTTGCTGTGGAAAATTTCGAGAACTGTTCATGGAACACGGAGGGGTCGATCCTTTGAAAGAAGCTTGCACCATTGCCAAAGCGTGTTCCTTAGTGTATCGACAACGATTCATGCCTGAAAACACCGTGGCTGTCATCAGCCCTCAAACGACCCACTATGTCAAACGTCAATACTCGGTCAAAGCCCTACGCTGGTTACATTACTTGTGCGACAAGGAAGACAAGTGGATTCAGCATGCCCGCAACGGAGGAGGCGAAAAGACCATCGGAACGTATTCGGTCGATGGCTGGGACTTAGAAAACCCCAAGATCGTGTACGAGTTTAACGGTTGCTTATTTCACGGATGTCCCGTCTGTTACCCTGACCGTGGCACTAAAAATCAGTTTTTACAACGAACCATGGAAGACTTGTACCAGGACACTTGTCAGCGACGCCTAAAGTTAGAACAGCAAGGATACCAAGTGGTGGAAATGTGGGAACACGAGTACGATCACCGTATGAAAACCGATCCCGAGTTTAAACGCCTCGTGGAAAGTTACCAGTTCATGGACCCGCTGAACCCGAGGGATAGTTTGTACGGAGGAAGGACCAATGCCACCTGTTTGCTGTACCAAGCCGACGAAGAGAAAGGAGAAGAAATCAAATACTTGGACGTGTGTTCGCTGTATCCCTACGTGTGCAAATATTGTCGCTTTCCTGTAGGGCACCCGCAATTGCTGACGGAACACATCGACCTGAAAAACATTCGACAATACGAAGGCTTGATCAAGTGTAAAGTTTTGCCTCCCACGAACCTATACCATCCCGTCTTACCTCACCATTGTCAAGGCAAACTGATGTTTCCCTTGTGCCGTACTTGTGCCGAAACGTGCAACCAAGACCAACCTTGTCAGCACACCCAAGAAGAACGGGCCTTGACGGGAACCTGGGTCAGCGTGGAATTGTTCAAAGCTCTGGACATGGGATACCAACTGTTAGAAGTGTACGAAATTTGCCACTTTCCCAAGACACAACAATACCGCAAGGGTGACCCCACGCAGAAAGGCATTTTCGCAGACTACGTGGATGCCTTTTTGAAACTGAAGCAAGAAGCCAGCGGCTATCCTTCCTGGTTTCACACTCCCGAAGACCAAATACAATTCAAAGAGAAATACTACGAACAAGAAGGCATCTCTTTAGACCACATCGAGAAAAACGAAGGCAGGCGATCATTTGCCAAAGTGATGTTAAATTGCTTGTGGGGTAAAATGGCACAACGACCGTGTTTACCCAAGACGGAATATTTGACAGAACCTTCCCGCTACTTCCAGATGATTCACGACAAAACCAAATACATGAAACACGTGGACGTCGTTCGAGAGAATTTGATCTTGGTCAATTACGAAGAAGATCTAGACTTTGTACAAGACGACCCTTTTGGAAATGTCATCATTGCGGCTTACGTGACAGCCCATGCTCGCTTAAAATTGTACGAAGCTTTAGAACTGTTAGAAGAACGCGTCCTGTACTTTGACACGGACAGTTGCATTTACATCCATCACCCGATTCAACATCACCCTAACATTGAAGGAGACCGTTTAGGAGCCTGGACAGACGAGCATCCCGACGACAAGATTCTAAGTTTCGTCAGTGGTGGTCCCAAAAATTACGGCTACGAATACCGGGACAAACAAGGAGAAGTGCACACGACGTGCAAAGTGAAAGGACTGACTCTGAATTATCGTACCAGTCGAGTGGTTAACTTTTGGGTATTGAAAGAAGCCTTGCAATCGGGAGAGGATGGAAACTTTAAAGTGACCACTTACCAACCGAACAAGATTGTACGTTTACCCACTCACCACATCGTCAGTCGACCTTTGGAAAAAGTTTATCAAATCGTGTACCAGAAGCGAGTTCGACTTCCCAATCATTTCACCTTACCGTATGGACACGTTGGTATAAAACATTGGTTGTAAGAGGATAGCCACTCACCAGAAAGATGACTTCGCCACAGCAAGAATCGAGTGAGAAACCCGATGAGAACTCCAAGTTCAAACCCTACCATTTTTCAGTCTTCTTACCTGACTATTGTGATTGTGCCCGTCGATTGGACACGTTTCAGAAATGGCCTACGGATAGGGAAGGATTACCTTCTTCGCATGTTTTAGCTAGAACAGGATTTGTCTACTTGGGACCTGAGTCAGGATTGGGATACGAGGTACAGTGTTTCGCTTGTGGACTGAAGTTACGAATGGATCTATGTATCTATAAAGATTCAGCTATTCTGGAACATACTCGATGGTCTCCGCACTGCCCTTACCTTTCTATGGCCTTTCCACCCATTACACTACGGTACAATGTTGACGGTACCTTAGAGACGGTACCTTCCGAAACAAGACATAAAAAACGTAAAAAAGGAAAGATGTACAAGCTGGAGACTGCATTGCGACTAGTATAAAAAGGGGGCTATGGTCAAGATCGATAGTTCATTGTGACTACCAAGACCGAGCGAACAAGATGAATACTTTGAAAAAGACACCGTTCCAGTTTGGGGATTGTAAAAAAGTTGTATCTTCCTCTAGTGTGACTAATATTGGATGGATAAGACCCATGCATTGCGACGGAAAATGTCCGGAAGGAAACTGCGATTGTCCATGTGGTTACCATTGTAATTGCGTAACGGAGTTTGCAGACGAGTGCGATTGTGAGCCTTGCGATGGGTACGATGCTGTACGTTGTGACCTGAGCGATGCCGTAAAGCATCATGGGAACTTTGTTCTCACTACCCCTGTCATGGAAAGTGATGCTGTGCGTGTCAAACCTGAGGGATGCGAAAGCGATGCCGCTCGTCCTCTTAGACATTTTACCGGGTTTAAAGGGGAATGTTCTCCTTCACGTCTACCCCCCTACGGATGTCATCCAGCCCTGAGCAAACTCCTGTTCCTGTCACCCAACCCTCATCGAAACGAACCTGTGAAAAACGAATATTCGTTTCCTGTGCGTTTGTCGGAATACTGCGACTTTGAAAATCGTCTTCAATCGTTCAAAGGAAAATGGCCTAAATATCTGGGAGGACCGACCCCCGAAGAATTAGCCAGAGCCGGATTTTTCTACTTGGGCGAAGGAGATAAAGTCAAGTGCTTCAGTTGCGGTGTGTCACTTCACCACTGGGAACCGCAAGATTCGGCCTACGTAGAACATGCTCGATGGTCACCGAATTGTCATTACTTACCCTTAGTGGGACCGAGACATTGAAGTAACTTCTTACCATAATAATCTGTTCATGGATACTTTACAAGAGAACATTCGTGCTTTGCCTGTGGAGTTGAGAGAACGCATTTATCGAGAACTGGTCAAAATACAAGTGAAACGTAAAGAACAATTGCATCCGTTACGTCACCGGTGTTTGAACCACTGGTACCTTCAGGCTATACAAGGACTGATTGAGTTGAAAGTGTTCCATTGGACAGACATTGATCAACGACCTCCTGGTTATAAAAAGGAATGGTTTGGTATGGACGATTCTATCTACTACATTGTAAACGTACTGCATCGAATTCCAGAGGAAGAGTTAACGAATTACCAACATCTGGAACACAATGTCAGCTTGGTGAAAGAGGAAACTTCTGAACGAATTGTAATGTGTAGATTAGTGGTGAAACGATTTAGATTCGACAATGAATTAAAACCATGTTTGTGCAAACAGTACATTTCTTGTGTCAGACCAAAGAGAATTTAGTATGACCTATTCATGGATACTTTACAAGAGAACATTCGTGCTTTGCCTGTGGAGTTGAGAGAACGCATTTACCGAGAGCTGGTCAAAATACAAGTCAAACGTAAAGAACAATTGCATCCGATACGTCACCAGATCTTTAACCACTGGTACCTGAATGGTATAAGAGAACTCATTCGTCAGAAATTCTTTCAATGGTCAGACATTGTTCAAAACTTTGAGGTCGCTAATGATCGACATGTTCATGATTATGGTTACTTCGAGATTCACCTAGTGCAACGCATTGAGGAAGACAAGTTAAAGGATTACCAACATTTGTTACGTGGAATCTACTTAGCGGAAGAGGAAACTTCTAAACGAACTCTGACGTTTCGGTTACAGTATGCAAGATTTAGATTCCCTACTGGAGAACGAAGATCTCTGGCTAGAAAGTACGTGTATTGCATCCGAAAAAAAGAGAATATAAAAACAGGCTGCCATGCCACGGTTTATGTCACATGTCATCCAACAGATTCCGTGGAAGGAACTCAATGACCATATTCAAACCGTGGATCATTACCATCGATTATTACAAGAACTGTATCCATTCAATTTGGGACGACAAGTGGTGTGTGTCTTAGTGACTTGTTTTCTGGGATTTCGTTTACCAGCCGATTCTTTGTGGACTCTTTACGATCAGTACTTACCACCTTAATGGCCTTAAATGGTCACGAAAAACTCCTTTTGCTCAAAGCCTTGCGTTTTCATCTGGATACTTCTCGACCTCAACAGGAAAAAAAGATTCGTCAACTTTTAGCTACCCAAGACGTGTATGACGATGTGTGTGTAGCTTGTGACTTACATCCCCATTGGACAGATGTCCGTGCCTGGAAAGAATGAGGTTTTGAGGCTTGGACCCAAGAAGTGGCCCAGTATGCACGAGAGTTGTTCAAGGAAAAAAGTTACTTTTCAACCCGTGTTAGTGACGGTGCCAGAAGAATCCGTCACCCAGGACAGGACTGTCGTGGACAGACCTGAAAGACCCTTTCGGGAGGACACTTGTGTGACCTTACCCCCTACTATAGAACTGGTTAGAACATTACCCAAAACATGTGATTGTTGTACAGACACTTGTGTTTATTCCACGTTCATCGTTATCATGTGCCTTTTATCCTTGTACTTAAGCCTTTGGCTTTTATGTATTTTTGTCTTTCGTATTCATGTTTGATAAAAAACATTCAATAAACGTGTTCTGAAAAAGTATATAAACTCTTGTCTTGTTTGTTTTCGTGTCACAAGTGACATTTCTGACACCATGGCTACCTCTACTGTCTCTGCTCCCTCTTCCTCTACTGTCAAAGTCATCGACGAACACTTAGATCGTGCCAGTTGGGAGGCTTTGTATCTTCGCCATCCCTTTAACATGCTCATTGCTGGACCTAGCGGTTCTGGCAAAACCGAATTCGTCAAACGTTTGATCGAACATAAACATCATTTGATCGATCGGCCCCCTCAACGGATCGTGTGGTGTTACAAAGAGTGGCAATCGGCGTACAGCCTCTTGCGAGAAAGTCAAGGCGATTCCATCGTGTTTGTGGAAGGCATTCCTAAAGAAGACGATGGCATCGTCTCTGACTCCCGTCTAACCCATTTGGTCATTTTCGACGACATGTTAGGAGAAGACGAAGAAGAAATTAAATTGTGGTTCACGCGCAAAGGGCATCACCGTAATGCCAGTGTCGTTTACATCACCCAAAATTTGTTTCAACAAAGTAAAGCCCATCGTACCATCAGTCTCAATGCGCATTACGTAGTCTTGTTTAAAAGCCCTCGAGATAAATCGCAAGTGCAAGTCTTAGCCAAACAGTTAGGAACGCCTTGGCTGACTCAGGCGTACGACGATGCCACTCAAACGCCACACGCCTATTTACTCGTCGATTTGAAACCTACGACTCCCGAGGATTTGCGATTTCGTACCCACTTGTTTCACCACTGGTGCCAAGACGGAGGACCTGTCCTGTACACGTCTCCGTCCTCGACTTCATTTCACTCCCCATGAAAAAAAATCTATAAAAACCTCAGACCCTTTTTGGTCTGTCTCACACAGTGTGAACATGACGTCCCTTCAGTCGCGTCTTCCCGTCAAATTGATTCGTGCCTTGTATGGCATCAGTCGAGAAAAAAATCCACAAACACGAGCTCGTGTCTTAGAAGCTAGTCTCAAAGAAGTCTTACGATGGTTCACGGTGACGGCACGTCAAATACTCCAAGGAATCATTCAGATTCCTCATCAAACCCAACGCTTTTTCGATCGAAACAAAGTCGCTTTGGTCCAACTGGCCGATCCCCGCATCGACACTCAAACCAAAAAACAAATCATTTTGAAACCTGGAGGGAGCGGTACTCTAGGAGGGGTCATCATTCGCTCACTCTTAAGATGGGATCCTAATGCCCCCAAAGTTATCCCCAAGACAAAAGTCCAACGAAGCCCCAAGAAGAAAAAGAAAAAGACCAGGTCCCCAAGAAGAATAACTTCTCCAGTGGCAGGACCCTCCTCTTACCAAACACCACCCCGGAAAAAGAAAAAAAGCCCCCAGAAAAAGAAACAGAGAAAAAGTCCTCAGAAAAAGAAAAGTCCACAGAAGAAAACTAGTCGCAAGAGAGGCACTTCGGCCAGGACGCAACCTTACACTCGCAAACCACGACCTGCCACAGCGGTGACTGCGTCTCCGGCAGCCTCACGTTTGTCCACTTCTCCGTTGATGTCACCAGGAACTGAAGAGTACTTGGAGACGTTGATCACACCAAGAACTTCTCCGTTGATGACCCCCAAAAGAACTTCCCCAGTGGCAGGACCTTCCAATTTAGCGGCAGTGGCTGCTGCTCACAAAGTACCTTCTCCCAACATCAAAGTCCATGAAAGATCGGGCATGTTGCAAAGTTTACTGGATTCGTCCAAGCAAGAACTGGCTCGATTTAGTCCCTTGCGTACCCCTGCACGACGTGTCATGCCTGTCCTCAAACTAATACGCCGTAAAGACAATCAGTGGCGACGTGTTCCAGTATAAAAAAGGCCTGTGACCGAGTAGGGTATCAGTGTTTTTAGGTGCTCCTAAAGACTCAAAGATGTCACCCTCCAGAAAACCCCAAGGAAAGAAAAGGAAAGGACTGCCACCACGTTTAGCCAAACATGGGGACCTGTTATCTGTCCTGTCCAAAGCTTCTCCACCCCTACGAAAAAAACTCATTCAAACGGCCTCCAAAGAGGTCATCAATACCGTGTGCGAATGTTGTTTGAACGTTTTGAAAGGCACGATCCCTTTGTCCAAACATCAGAAACAATGCTTAGGCAAACATCCTCACGTTCTTCGGAAAATGGTTCAAAAGAAAATTCCCATTCGTCAAAAAAAGAAGATGTTGGTCCAACGTGGAGGCATTTTACCTCTCTTGTTAGGCCCCATACTGAAAGGAGTCTTGGGAACCATGTTGGGAGGACTGGTGGGAGCAAGATAAAAAGGCCTTCGGAATTCCCAAGATCTCAGAATCGACCCCTGACAACCCCATGGAAGGACGAAAACTAGCTTTAGTGCCTTACAAACGATGGATGGAATACCATCGGTGGCAAGAACAACGCACCCCGCATTTACCTCCCAATCCCAATTTGAGCGAGATGTCCCAGTTACAACACGAATTGCAGTCCTTGATGAATCGCCAAGATTTGTCCGAAACAGAAAAATCGCAAAAGTACGGTCAACTCTTGCAACGACTGCAACTCTTTCACCAGAAAGCTTTAGACGAAACAGCTCTACCCACTTTGAAAGATTTTAAGACCTTGATGAAAAGTCCAACACCATCACCAGTACCAGTACCGGTACCAGTGGTCAAGACAGAAAAAGGAAAAGAAGAAGAAGAAGAAGGGTTTCAAACTCCACCAGAAAAAGTACGCAAGTTAACAACACCACCTACCTCCAGAATTGGATGGATTAAAAAGATGATGGCCACCCCTTCTTCATCACAAGAGAAAAAGAAAGTGAAGACAGAAGTGAAACAAGAACCGATATCCCCCGCTCAAACATCCTTCTCCTCTTCGACACCTATTGCTGGCCGCACACGCAAAGCCTTGCAATCCAAGAAAATACCCCAAGAGAAAAAGAGTAGCCTCTTCCAAGAGTAGGTGCCTTATTAACACACCAACCAACACAAAAAAATGGAAAAAGTCTTAGCCAGCATTTACTACGATCCCTCGCATCCTGCAGGTTACGCAGGAGTTCAAAAATTGTATCGTGCTGCCAAAACTCGACTGAAAAGTCTCCGTTTACCTCAAGTGCAACGATGGTTACAAGAACAAGCTACCTACACTTTACACAAACCCATTCGACGCAAGTTTGCCAGAAGTCGCACCCGAGTGGAAGGCATCGATCATCAATGGCAAGCCGATTTAGCCGATGTCTCTCATTTGGCCAGCTACAATCGTGGCTACAAATATTTGTTTTGTGTCATCGACGTCTTTTCCAAATTTGCCTGGGTCGTGCCCTTGACTTCCAAATCGAGCAGCGAGTTAGTGCGAGCCCTGCAACGGGTGTTGAAACAAAGCGGTCGTCACCCTCTTCGATGGCAAACGGACAAAGGCACCGAATTTCTGAACCAAGCTTTCCAAAAAGAATTAAAGAAACGTGACATTCATTTTTTTACCACCGAGAATCCCGAAACCAAAGCCAGCATCGTGGAACGTTTTCAACGCACTTTGAAAGAACGCATGTGGAAATATTTTACGCATCACCACACTCTGAAGTACATCGACATCTTACCGCACCTGGTGCAAGCGTACAACCAATCTTACCATCGAAGCATCGGACGTGCCCCGCAAGACGTGACTCCCGACAACGAAGTGCTGGTGTTTGAGCGCCTGTTCGGTACGTCCCCGACGAGGGCTGTCCCCAAGAAAAGTGGAGAGTTGGCCGTAGGAGATTGGGTGCGCATTGGCAAAACCAAACGCACTTTCGACAAAGGTTACTTACCTAACTGGACGACCGAACTGTTTCGCGTTACTGGACGAGTGCATGGCCGTCATCCTACCGTCTATAAATTGGAAGACATGAACGGAGAAGTACTCAAAGGAACGTTTTATTTGCCCGAGTTACAACGTGTCACCAAAAAAGAAGACGACGTGTACGACATCGAAAGCATTCTCGAACGCAGAACCCGTAAAGTGGGCAAACGACGTGTCAAAGAAGTCAAAGTACGTTGGAAAGGATATCCACCCAGTTTCGATTCGTCGATCGACGCTTCGCAAGTCATCGACTATAAAAAGAAGAAGTGACCATCATGCCCTTTCACACAGCAGACGCAGCTACGTCGACCACTCCTTCTTCACCTAGTTCTTCTGTGCAAGATTTACAAAAACAACCCTTGTGGGTGTGGTGTGGAGAACGTGTGCCTAAAACGCAAATCGTCTTTTTCTGCCAAATCTTCGTGGTGTATTGTGTCATCGGGGCAGCCATCGCCAATTTGAGTTTGCAACAAGGAGACAAACAATTGTGGACCATTTTATTGAGCAGTTGCATCGGTTACCTGCTTCCCAATCCCTCCCTGAAATTCTCTTCCAACGGGAACCTTGTGTCCAGTGCCAGTGTCAGTCACCACTCCAACAACAACCACAACCAGAACCCCATTTTGGGCGGAGACACGCCTCTGACGTCCAGTAATATCCCCTCGGACAGCCACAGAACTCTGGAATTATGAGTCACCAAAACCAATTTTACTTAACCTTACCCAGTGACAGTTCCATGGAGGTGTTTCCCAACAACACGTTGTGCTGTTACACGGCCAAATTACCTCAGGCCATCCCCTTAGATCACGAAGCCCATTGGGAAGTGGCTTTAGTAGAAATGATTCACCCGACCCAAGTCCTCAATGTCCTTCCCAATCAAAATTTTTTCATGTGGAAGTTCATGACGAGCAATTGCAACAGGAATTGAATAAAAGAGCCATATATGACAATAAAACCTATAATGAGAAAACTCAAAGGTGGACCTACCACTTGTCCATTCTCCCAGGCTATTATTTCAGTGGTCAACATTTGGTCAACACCATAGCTGCCAAGTTTAATGGCGTGTTTGGGAAAGCTTTGGAGCATGTCAACACCAAAAGTGTCACCATGGAGTACCACAAAGTAGCTCGTCGCTTCTCGATGAAATTTGAGCGGAGTAAAATCATGTCCATTTTATTTTGTCCTGAATTGTATGACATGTTGGGCGGAGACATGAACATGAGAACGATCATACTCAATAACAACGAATTACCCATCGTTTACGACAACGAGTCTTTTAGCAAGTTATTTCGTACCCCAGTAGAACTGAATCAAGGACTGAATTTGATGTTCGTGTATTCCGATGAGGTGGAGTACAACGTGGTGGGACACACCTCCGTACCGTTACTGCGTGTCATTCCTTTCAAAGTGGATTCTGCCGCGAACGCTGACGAGGAAGGTGGAAACACTTACCACGTCCACCGCGAATTTGTCCATCCTCACTATTTGCCTGTCAGAAAGTCGTATTTGGACACGGTCAACATTACTATAAAAGGAGATTTGGGACAAAATATTCCATTCACCAAAGGAAAAGTCACGGTGAAACTCCATTTTCGAAAACGGTTCTCTCACGACTCGTAAGTAAGTCATGTATCCAGTGTACCGAGGGGTTGCTCGACAGCGAGGACACGGTTTAGGAGACATGTTAAAATCGGCCTTTCGTTCGGTGGCCCCAGTGTTGAAACCGATGGTGACACGCGGATTGCACGCCTTGAAAGATGCGGCACTGACGCAAGGCAAAGAATTTCTCCAAAATGTCATCATCGACAAACAAAACCCTAAAGAAGCCTTCATGAGGGCAGGCAAAAATGTCTTGCTGCAAACGGGCAAAGACATTTTGGGCCGACGAGACACACCTATAAATGCCCTGCACGCTACCGAGTCAGGCATTCAGCAAGGACAAGGCAGAAAGAGACGACGAAGAAAACACCCTTTCACCAGACTTCAAGCGAGAAAGGCCAAGAAAAGAAGAACCGTTCGAGACTTAGACGTTTTCGATTATTGAGAAAGAACAGAACAAAATGATGCACCGAGAGTCTTGCGCTTGTTCCAAAACGGAACTGGATCTGTTTGCCATGCCCCCCCACCATGATGACGATGCAAGAACCCCAGTGGGTGGAATTTCACCCCGTCTCCTCATTGACCGATTCCGCTCCCATTGAGTTTGAAATCAAAGGACAGCCCGAAGATTACATCGATCTGAATAGCAGTTATTTGTACTTAAAAGTCAAAGTTCTAGATAAGGATGATGGTGGAATAGATGACACTGAGAATATAGCTCCCGTCAACAATTTCATGCATTCCTTGTTCAGCTCAGTGGACTTGTACTTGAATAACAAACTGGTCAGCAGCAGCATGGATACTTACCCTTACCGTGCCTACCTGGAAAATCTCTTGACGTACGGAATAGATGCCAAGGATACTCATCTCAATGCCTGTGTGCTGTGGGAACCTGACGAAGCGGGCAAGTTCGACTTTGTAGATGGAAGCAATAACGGCTTTGAGCAAAGAGAAATCAAAATCTTAGACAAGAAGAGTTTAGAACTGATGGATCGTTTGCATTTGGACATGTGGTTGCAAGAGAAATATTTGCTGAACGGGGTCAATGTCCGCTTGAGACTGAATCGCAGCAGTACCGCTTTCCATTTGTTGGCTGAGGCTTCTAAGGCTCCTAAAAGCAAAATCGAAGAGGCCAAACTCTACGTACGACGCGTGGAAGTGTTACCCAAAGTAGGTAACGACATCAGTCAAACGTTGAGCAGAACGACCGCCAAGTATCCCATACGACGTGTGGAAGTGAAAACGTTCACCATTCCCGCTAACCATCATTCCATGATCGAAGATCATCTGTTTCAAGGACAGTTACCCAAACGTTTAATCCTTGGTATGGTCGAGAATGAAGCCTTCAACGGAGCCTTCAAAAAAAATCCTTTCAACTTTCAACACTTCAACGTGAAGAAAATCGAAGTCAGTCGCGATGGCAAGACCTTGTGTACCCGACCTTTCGAACCTGACTTTAGTGACAAGAAGATGAATTACTTGAGATCGTACTTGTCCCTGTACGAAGCCACCGGTCAGTTAGGAACCAACACCAGTCACGGCATTACGTACGAAGATTACGCAGGAGCCTATGCTTTGTGGGCTTTCGATTTCACTCCAGACCAAGGCAGCGACGAGGGACATTTCCACCCTATAAAATCTGGCCAGATTCGTGTGGAACTTCAGTTTGCAAATCCTCTGCCAGAGACAGTGAACGTCATCCTGTATGCAGAATTTGATAATACCATAGAAATCAACAGTTTGAGAGAAGTCATTCTAGATTACTAAAAGCCATGGAAGACTGTTATCCCTCTTTACCTACTGGAGAAACTTTGGACATGGAATGTGAGGAGACCGTGGAAGGAGAAGAATCTCAAGATAAAGACGAAGAAGATATCATGATGAAGTCGAGATGGCCAGAACAAGAAGCCCATTTAGTCTCCTGTTTTGCCAAACACTTGGTCGACAAAATGACGGAATTGATCAAGAAAAATTGCTATGGATGTCGAAACGATCATCCCAGTCAAATTCAACACGATAAATGCCTGATGTTAAGTCAAGAAGAAAAATTGGACGAGTATCTGGACGAAGCTTGGAATCTCATCTCGAACAAAGACGTGTTGCACCAGTGGTATAAAGACTTGCGTGAACATTCTTGTCCACCATTAACCACTCAAGAGATCCATCGTATCGAAGCTCTCCTGAATCAGAGTGAGGAAACAGAACGAATAACCGTTTATTCGTCAGACATTTTCAAGCAAAAAGTCAGGATCGAATTGACGACTTATTATTACCTGTGAAGAAGAAAAAAACACACACAAATCAATGGATACCTGGGAACTTTATTACCTTTTGAACCACAGTTCGTATACGGCTTCTTGGAATCCTGTCGTCTGTGCTAAAGATGAACTCCCTCATCGCAAACCTAAAGACCATCAAGCTTACGTGATCAACACGGACGACAGTCATCTCCCAGGAACCCACTGGGTAGCCGTCTACTTTCCTCAAGAAGGATGTGTGGAATATTTCGATTCGTACGGATTGCCCCCTTTGGAAGACGATATCATCGACTTTATGAGAAGAAATCCTCAAACCACCCGATTCAATAATGTGAAATTACAAGGCACAGATTCCTTGGTGTGTGGACAGTACTGTGTGTATTTTCTGCATCATCGCAGCCTGGGCTATTCCTTAGAACATTTAGTGACTCATTTTGATCCTCGTTCTTCTACTAGAAACGATGTGAAAGTAGATCGATGGTTTTGTGACCATTATGCTTATCTTTTGTCTCAAGCTAGGAAACGTAGTGTCCATCAATGGCCTAATGATTTCCAACAGTGGAAATCACAATTTCATTCACAACGTTGTCAGCCTTGTTCAAAGTAGATTGTCTATTGAGAAAAAATGTTTGTGATTTGAAGAAAAAAAATTGTTTAATGTTATAGTGTTGGATTATTGTTAAAAAATGTTAGAAATGTTGTTGTTGTTTAGTGTTAAGTGATTTTTGAATAAAAAATGTTGTGTTTTGAAAAAATGTCTTTGTCTTTTGTTTAGCTAGAAGAATGTTGGATTGATGCTCTTTGATTTCTTACTATCCCTCTCATGACACTCACTAAACGTTGCGGCTCGAAAACCGTGTGGGGGATGTTTTCCTTCACGTCCGCGCTTTGACTTTAAGAACCGGGGTTGTTTCCAGTCTAACCATCCATTGTCGACTCATCCTCCTACGAAGATGTGCTCCAAACTAGCTAAGCTCAACGAAGCCTACGTGAATTTGCATAGGGTCAGACACAGTCTGATACCGAAGCCAGAAGAAATAGAGAATGTGAGAATATTAAAAATCACTGAAGACCTGATAGAAGAGCTCTTCAGAGAAGAAATGAACAGGGAAAAAGAAGAATGGACAGAGAAGTACAGACTTCAGAGACAGCAGCAACAGCAGCAGCAACAGCAGCAGCAGCAGCAGCAACCTGAAGCTGACAGAGGCTTTGTCGATTGTCGTATCGACACCAAAGAGTTCTTCTTCTCTTTCCGAAGAAGCAGACCTATCGCCAGAAAGTCTATCCTCAGAGGACATCGCATTCTTAGAAACTAAAAAAAAATGCCATAGCAAACAAAAAAAACAGCCCTTTTCAGGGCTACCCAATACTCTAGAAAAGAAATAACCATCAATTTGCCAATGTGTGTAGGTAGAGCAGTGTGAAAATAAACACTAACTCTTTTTCAAAAAAATGTGAGGGTATGTGTTTGTGTATAGGATTGTGTGTTTGTGTGTTTGTAAGTGATCAAGTAGGTTGGTGTGGATAGTAGATTAAAATGATGTTTGTTTTTTTGGCTGTTTGAGGTGTATGTTTGGAGTTAGATTGGATTGCTTTGCGTATGTGGATAGTCTATTGGAGTGATTTATAAAAAAATTTAAAATAGTGATGGGTAGCATAAAAAGTGAGTGAGTGTTTCTTTTAGGTCCGCGCGTTGCTGTTTTTTTTTTTTGGTCACGATCTAGGTAAGATCAATTTTATGTTATTAGGGGATGTTTTCCATCACGTTCGCGCTTTCACTATAAATTGAAACTCGCTGGGCAGTCTAGCTACCCTTGTTGATTGATCAACACCAAAAATGAACACGAGACTGGAGAAACTGTTGGAACTTCATGTGCATCTGGAATATGCCAGGCGCATATTAAATGAACTGGCCGCGGAAGCCATTGTCGAGGAGGGAAGGATAAGAGAGGAGGAAAGAAGAAACAAAGAAGAGGAGGAGAGAAGATATAAAGAAGAAGAGGAAAGAAGATACAAAGAGGAGGAGAGAAGATACAAAGAAGAGGAGGAGGAAAAGGAGAGAAGAAAAAATTTCAGAATCCCAGAGAGCGAAAATTGGGATTCTGAAGCGACATATCCTGCCTCTGCTCTCTCCCCCCAAAAGGTAAAAAGTAACTGGGGGATAAGATGTGTATGTGGTGCCAGGCCTGGAAGGTGCCACCATTAACCAGGTGTCCATGAAGTTCCAAACAAAACAGCCCTTTTCAGGGCTACCCAATACTCTAGAAAAGAAATAACGATCGATTTGCCAATGTGTGTAGGTAGAGTAGTGTGAATATAAACACTAACTTTTTTTAAAAGATGTGAGGGTATGTGTTTGGGTGTTTGTAAGAGCTCAGGTATGTTTGTGTGAATAGTAGATTATGGGTTTCTTAGCGTATGTGGAGAGTATAGTTTGGGTTATATTATATGAAATGAAAAAGTAGGGGGATGTTTTCCTTCACGTTCGCGCGTTGTTGGGTCATGATCTAGGTAAGATCCATTTTATGTTTTTAGGGGGATGTTTTCCTTCACGTACGCGCTTTAAGTATAAGAACCCACAGTATTCGTCGTTCAAACCATTCTTCATAGAAGATGGCTTCAAACCATCTGGATAAATTTCAATCATTGCAAGACGTCCTTGACAATTTGGGAATGATAGAACAAATGCTCGTACGACTAGTTGAAGATCACTATTCTTATAGTCCGCATAGAGTAAAAATGGAAATTAATAATTTAAGAAAAGCAAAGGATATGATAAGTGGTGTGATGAAGGAAATAAAGGAGGAGAAGGAGGATGAAGAGGAAAGGACAAGGATGAGAGCATGGAATGAAAAAATTGAAAAAGAAGAAGAAAATGAGAAGAGGAAGAAAGAAGAAGAGGAGGAAGAGAAGAAAGAAGAGGAGGAGAAAAAAAAGAAGAAAAAGAGTGTAGGTGAGAAAATAAGAAGTTGGTGGAGGAAAAGAAGAAATTAGAAGCAGAAGAAGAAAACCCAAAGGCCCTTTTCAGGGCCAGCCATATTTCTCGAAAAGAGATAGCCTTTCCATTGCCTACCCCTTTTTAAAAAAAATTTTTAAAAAAATCCTATGTTCCATTTCCCTTGACGCTATACAGTCCCACCCTGTTTAAATTCCTTTGACGCTATACAGTCCCCTATTCCCATGTTCAAATCCCCTTGACGCTATATGTTCCCACGATTTTTCTCCATGTTAATTTCCCTTGACGCTATATGTTCCCACGATTTTTCTCCATGTTAAATTTCCCTTGACGCTATATGTTCCCAAGTGTGTTTTTAATGATAAGTCCCATTGACGCTATACTATCCCTATTCACTACTGAAGCTTATACAATTTATTTCATTTTATTTCAAGAAAAATTCGAACTGGAAAGGACTGACGGGTCTGACATTTGTACCTATATTAGACATTCACTTTTTATGCAGACATAAACGCACCTTCAGTTGCCAAGGTTCCAATATGTTATCTCTGTCTAAACATTGGCGGAGCGAACATATATTTTAGTGCTTTGTCCTTGCGATACTGGATTTCATGAGTTGTCTCCCTTAGTATGTAATGCCAACTAACCAATAGCATTTAACAGCGGTGTGTTGTATGTAGGTTCAAAATTGAGAGGCAATTGCCTTCAGAAAGTGACTTTGTAGGATTAACATCGAAAGTATGACTACGTATCAGATCTACCTGGCCAACACAACACTACGTTCGGTATATACAACGTCCTCTTGTCCAGTATCAGGAACGTCATACAAGTCTTCGATTCACATATTAAAGTTTGATCTTACACGAATCAAATATAAAGGACGGTCAAGAAAAGCCGTTAGAAGGCGTATGAATCAAACTAACAAGGCTGTAATGTAGCCAAGCGCAGCACATTTTGTGCCGCCATGACAGCAACCTGCCGAATCAGGCAGACCTTGTACAATTTTTATCCAATATGGAAATGGTTGAAGTCAACCCACATGATGAACAAGTGTTAATAAACCCCTCGTGGAAGTATCATGTATTTTGATAGTGTGTGTGAGACCGAAATGAAAGACATTTTTGTGCGATTCTGGCTATTTGCCACATACCCTGACATTTACACAACTAAGTGTCAACTGATCTAAATATAATTAAGTGTATTGTTGATGACATCAGGGCTCATATCTCTTTATCTTTAGGCACAATATTTGGATTAACTAACTTTTGAAACAGAATGCTGACTTGAACGAGTTGTATTGAGGTGTGGTACTTATTTTCAGTGATAAAGGGGTTGTTTGAATCAAGACCCATGGTCACAAGGGAAAACATTTCAGTCCATTGAGCAATGGATAAATATCTTTTTTATTTATGTCCACATTTGTTTGCAAAAGCACTCTAATAAAGTATCTGCATTGTTTCAATAGATGTTTCTTGGTAAAGAAACAGGGACAAGGGAAAAATGATTCGAACGGAGTTCTTACGATGAGCGACTTCTCATGCTACAGACATTAGCATAACAATCCACATTCATGTAAAGAGTTCTTTTGTTTGATCCTGCTTTACAAAGTTAAAAATGAGCAATGGACTTGATTATTAATTACATAGTTTGCATACGATACGGCAAACACGTTTATGACAATAGTATGCACAAAAACAGTAAATATACTTTTGTTTCGGTATATAAACTCTCATTTGAACATCTCGATACGATACGGGTGTTTGGCTGCAAATTAATCAAGACAACATTGTATAAAAATTAGTCGCACATTAAATGTCTCTTAATGCAAGGTACGAGGAAAAGAATACTTAACTTTTTCGAATAAAAAGTAACCTGTTTTTACTTTATACACTAACAGACTTTGTGAATATGTGATTATTTAGTCATTCATTTGTTGGTATAACAACAAATCAGTTGGTTGTATGATAACTATTAAGTATCAAATAGTAATGTTTTATAATGTATGGATGGTTGCATTGCACTTTTTTTTTTACTTTTTAAAAATGTATAGTGGGACTGTTGTTGCAATATCGACATTTATTTATTTTAAAAATTATTTTGCTAAGAAAAACAAAGTAAATTTATTTTCCGCATCAGAAAAGTATTGTATTTTTCTCAGAGAAAATTAACTTCCTGGTGTGTTTTCACTTACTCTCGATCTATTGCAACACGCCATTTGAAACCACATGTGATATATAACTAGGCGAAATTTTGTTTCAACATGCAACATGAACAGAGAACAAAGATCATTTTGTAACAATATTGTCACTTATTTCTAAGCAAGGCTCTGTGTACATTCTTCATTTTTATCCATAAAAGTTTTGGGCACTTTATGGTTTTATATAGAAACATAACTAAATGATGCCAATTTTCAAATTTATATTGTTTAACTGCACATTTCCATTTCCTTAAAGAATTTCGTGTTTGTCATTTATTAATTGTACAAAAATCCTTTACATCCTTTTTCACTTTTTGCTGTAACATCAGCCAAAACATTTATAAAAGGGTTGATGTTAACTAACCTTAGGAAAAAAATTGTCTGTACGATTTTATAGCCGTTGGTATAGTTGTAAAAGATAAAAAGTTAGTTCTAAATGAGAATCTGTTTTTAAAGTTACCGATAAACCTATCCAGGAACCATATTCATTCATGCAATTATTAACATAGATATCTTTCTGGAACTATGATTTGTCACAACGCACTGTGCTGTTCTGCTCCCGAACACAACTATTTATTTTTAGTACATCAATAACAAGACTTTAGAATTTAAAATAGTGTAACAGAATATTCAAAGCAGATTTTAAATACTTGTGTGAACAATCAAAAGAAAGTCATGTATTATCGTCATATGCTTTTATCAATCTAATATACTTAGTTTTTCTGTCATATGAGTCGTTATGTTCGCACATACAATAATGACATGGCCAGAGGAATGGTTGCCTTATCTATACCGTCTTTCAATTTAAACACTCTTCTATTAATAATTATAATCGATTTGATGTTACAATAAAAATGTTTAATTCATTTTATAACCGATTTATCACAATAATATCATTTACTTACTTAATGAATAATCTTATAATCGAATGGAATGCTTTTTTGAAATCAATTAAACTGACTAGAAAAGTTTTCTAGAGTAAAAAGATTGCCTCCTATTCTCATCAGCATATCTTCCTTTCAAACAATCGGTTGATCTTCATGTATAGCTACCGTTCTTTTAGTTTTATAAAGATTTTAATTAGTGTTATTATGGCTGCCATAGTTGCAAATGCAAGCATTCTTGTCAGATATGAGGCAGTTCGCAATATAGTATGTTCCCTTTCCAAGCTCACAAATTAGCTGGTGTTGAAAAGAGACATCACGAATCACTTGGTTCGTTTCATGGTAAAAAGAGGCTAGTTCTGTGATTCCAAGGTACATACGTTGTTTGTCAAATACAAAAAGACTAGAATTCATAATCAGCTGCAAGAATAATGAATAATGATATTGGTATTGATGATAATGATATTTTCCAAGTTTACGATTGTAGAATAGCAAAACTTTTATTACTCCGTTAATTTCTGCGTTATGGGTATCACCTTTGGGTTGATTCTTTGTAAAAGAGAATCAGTTGTCGTATCCTGCCGGTACTTTAGATAACGTTGCTATTAACCTTAATGTATCAATTCAGTACACAGTTATTGACGAATGGTCAATGTCATAGATACGGGTACATCACAATACTTCAAATTTTTCGTATCAATGTCTCTTTATACTATTGGTGTGAGGAGTTGGCAAAAAAGAAAACTATTTTCTGCTGTAATAATAACTCTGTTTTTCAAATTTTGAATAATGTGACCTCAACTGAGTGATGGCTGTAATCTGAGTCTTTATACTGAATTGCTTGCAGCCCAATTTTCTGGTAAAGGAATGGTATATCTGTAGTGTAAAGAATTTTTATCAGATAGCATGCCACTTTTGCAGACCAGCAAGTTTCTTCAGCTGGCACCTGAAGTAGAACCCACGACAGAAACTATCTCATTTCATTTGTTAAGAATAGTCAAGCCCGAACGTAGCCACTTCTAAATGCTGGTATTATATTTAAGAACAGTGTATGTAAATGCGTTGTCCTTCTTAGAACAGTTGTTTTTCTCATAAATAGTGCAATGTTCCTGGTCTGTGTCGGATTCTGAAGGCCACACGGTACTAACTGTACGGAAAACTGGGAACCAGCCTGGAAATGGATGAACATAAAATAGAGTACATATGGGTTGGGTTGCCAGGATTGGTAGATAATGAAAGCCATTTTGTAGAAGAAAAAAAATCTTTTGAAAGCTTATCCTAGTAGTAACTTAAAAAATAGAGACATTGTTTTCTTGAACGAATTTCAATCCTTTAACAGTCCTGAGTTTGGAACATTCATTATGGTAATTAGCACCTGACTCTTTGGTGCGGAATTTTAAAGTACTTTTTTCAAACAAATGTAGGTCCAGAAAATGCAGCGACTCATATCGTTTTCTCTATACAGAAGCTGACATCCAGGTTTCATCTAGACTGATGATATGGGTTTGATCATGAATACTCAAAACTCTAAACATACTGAATTTTTATTGTTGTTGTGTTTCAATAGGTTTACAATGGGAACTGATTTTTTTCAAAGAGTCCTAGAGACTGCTACAGCAATAAAGTGACTCCACATATGCACGTGCAATTAACTTTACTATAAATGCAATCAGATTGTTACATTTGTGGACAACAAGCAAACCTATTACCTTTTGTTAATCACAGAGTGACTTTCAGTGTTATATTAAACACATATTCAGATATATCAGCTCTTTCCAAGAAAGGGGCAGGGGGTGTAGTGTGCAGAGTGTTTAGGGGGTGCAGTGTGTAGAGTGTGTAGATTTGACTATGTTAGGGGGAGTCTTTTGCACATTGGTTTATATCTATGTAATTACTTATATAACGTTTGTACAATTTACCATTTATATAGTAATTATGGTGAGCAATATGATATTTCAATGTTGTGTTTTGAAACATAATGATTCAGATATGATCACTTAGGTCTGTTCCACCATGCTTAATGGGGATGACCTCTCATGACTTTGCATCCCACTAATTTCTTTCAGTGAATGTTTTGAAACTTCATGTTTGGTATCTTAATGTTCTTATGTCTACCTTACTTTAGTTCTAAATTATATGTCTTCTAGGTGGAACATTCGTTATTCTGTCATTTAAATCTCATTTCTGTAATAATGCATGTACATATAGATGGTCACCTTGACCTTTTACTCATTAATTATATAATATGACAAGGCTGGTAATATATTTCAGTATTAATTTAAAGAGAGATAAATGTTGATGTTAATAAGGAGGCTTATTAGACAGCTTTATTTTAATATTTTTTCTGATTTTCTTAAATAAAGCTCAAATTCTTAAATGTTGCTTGAAATGCACCTTTGCTATATAGGTGAACATGAACTTGCAATATAATTTAATAGTCACTAATGTAATCTTTGACAGGCAGAACTATGCACATTGCTTACTTATGCATTGAACTATTCCTAGATCTGTCACGAAAATCAAGGATGGATATAGGTCACACGGTACTAACTGTATGGAACACTGGAAACCAACCTGGAAATGCATGGACATAAAATAGAGTATATATGGATTGGGTGGCCAGGATTGGTTGATAATAAAAGTTATTTTGTAAGAAAAAGAATCTTTTGAGTAGTAATAACATTTTTTTAAAAACAGAGACATTGTTTTCTTGAAGGAATTTTAGTCTTTTAAATGTCATGAGTTCGGAACACTTTTTACTGAAATTAGAACCTGACTCTTTGGTGCGGTATTGAAAGTAATTGTTTCAAACAAATGTAGGTCCAGAAAATTCCGCGGCTCGTATCCTTTCCTCTACACAGAAGTTGTCATCCAGGCTTCGTCTATACTGGTAGGTTTGATCACGAGCACTCAGAAATTTAAAGATATTGAATTTGTATTATCATGATGTTTCCATAGGTTTACTGTGGGAACTGAATTAGTACCAAGAGTCCTGAAGTGATTTGGTTCTGATCTCACCCCTTTGGAATAGGTTATGCTGTTATCACGGTGGCAAGTTATTTATCGGTTTAAGATTTAAACATGATTGATTGGTAGGGTCCAACTGGTGATTTTGTCATAAAATAATTATGGACGATTCCAATGCCTAATCTAGAGAAGGGTGCTACGGTATCAATTTCAGGTAGTATAGTGGGCACATTTTTTTTATGTTGTTGAAGTATGTGATTACGGTTATGCGGCAAATTTTGTTTCGGCAGTGTATTGCTTTGCCTACTATGGCTTGTTTCGAGTTGGAGGGGGTGGGGATGGGGTGGCTGCTCAATACTAATCAGTATCATCGAGAGCTTGCTTGTTAGATACATAATGCTACGAATTAAAAAAGATAAGTGCAAATTACTAATAGCGTCATAATCCCATATAGATCTACTGTATATAAAGCTTCTAATCTGTAAATCGAGTATATTGCAAGCAATGTCTTTGTCTAAAATGTGATTGATCTCAGATGCATAAACAAGATAAAAACTCATTTTAAAAATGTTAATTTTTTTTGATCTACGAAAAATAATGCTCACAAAAATACTCACTGCATCTGTATGATACCGTACCCATAACATAGTTTAATATAATAATATATTCTCCTTGTAAGTTTTTTAATGTTTTACTTTCTTCGACCAAATTCTTTTTAAAACCATCTAATATAATTAAAAACACATCTTCGTTCGGCAGTAAAGTAGCATAGATGTTTCGTCTTCTCTTGGATAAAAACAAAGCAATCTTAAAATAGAAGAGATAGTCTGTGGCATATTTTAATTAGTTGATAGTTAATAAAGACAGAAAACCAAGAGAACGGAGAAATCAATTTAGCAATACATTTGAATTCTCCGGATCGCAGACGAAGCTCGGGTTAAGGATGCTATTGTATTATAGGATACTTCTCAAGGGACGAGAGGCTGCGAGTAAATTCAACATCTCTAATTGTGGACAATACATTTGACTTTGAGAAAATTAGATTTTGTTTTGGATGGCAGAAACAGTTACATTTATCATGAGAATATTGTGCATTTCTCATTGTGAGCGGGTTTTAGACTCTTCACTTGCGTGGCAAGATGCCGTGCAAATAGCCTCGTCACATTCAAGTCATCAAGATGCAAATTAATCTACAATATGCACAAAAGCACTGCATGTAACTCCAATCATCTCATCCCTTGATGATAATTGATACAAAGACCCTTAAGAAAGAAAATATAATATTTATTAATCATTACTTGATCTTGACTTTCCATTCAATCAGCTGGGAGTTTATAATGTAACTTCTAAAGTAAGAGACAATTAAAAATGTCCTGCATCAGCATCCTGCAATTTCCTGAATAAATATTTTATAACTTCCAAAGACATGTGGCTTCTTGTTTTGCTGTTTCGCAGAATATTTCGAAGAAATGTAAAAATAAGATCAACCTCTAGATATAAGTGACAATAGTCTTCTTTACAAAATGAAAGAGGTTTGATAGACTATAACAGTTGTAGAACGGGGATACTTAGTATTTACAGAAAAAGTCGTATAACGTAGATTTCATTAGAACCTTTGATAAGAAAACAAATTCAAGAAAACATTGTCAAAGCAAACATTTTGAATTATAAAGATGTAAGAAACTAATTTTTTGAATGGGTTATCCATACCAAGAACAATGATGGGCAACTAACATGTCATTCAAGCAAAATGTTCACAATTTAATTGTGATGACAAAGGTCATTATTGTTTCCAACGCATGATTATAAATAATGTGTTTCCTGCTGACGCTAGACCATGGAAGATTGTATTTTGTATATGCGTCATATATTAGTACTACATTGACTAGAATGTATTTTGTATATGCATCATATTTTAGTACTACATTGACTAGAGTGTATTTTGTATATGCGTCATATATTAGTGCTACATTGACAAGATTGTATTTTTATATGTGTCATATATTGGTACTACATTGACTAGAGTGTATTTTGTATATGCGTCATATATTAGTACTACATTGACTAGAGTGTATTTTGTATATGCGTCATATATTAGTACTACATTGAAGCGGTGTTTGTATTTGTATATGCGTCATATATTAGTACTACTGTGAACTAGATTGTGTTTTGTATATGTGTCATATATTAGTTCTACATTGACTAGAGTGTATTTTGTATATGCGTCATATATTAGTACTACTCTGACAAGATTGTATTTTGTATATGTGTCATATATTAGTACTACATTGACTAGAGTGTATTTTGTATATGCGTCATATATTAGTACTAATTTAAATAGAGTGTATTTTGTATATGTGTCATATATTAGTACTACATTGAAGCAGTGCTTGTATTTGTATATGAGTCATACATTAGTACTTCATTGACTAGAGTGTATTTTATACATGCGTCATATATTAGTACTACATTGACTAGAGTGTATTTTGTATATGCGTCATATATTAGTACTACATTGACTAGATTGTATTTTGTATATGCGTCATATATTAGTACTACATTGACAAGATTGTATTTTGTATATGTGTCATATTTTAGTACTACATTGACTAGAGTGTATTTTGTATATGCGTCATATATTAGTACTATATTGACTAGAGTATTTTGTATATGCGTCATATATTAGTACTACATTGACAAGATTGTGTTTTGTATATGCGTCATATATTAGTACTACATTGACTAGAGTGTATTTTGTATATGCGTCATATATTAGTGCTGCATTGACAAGATTGTATTTTGTATATGTGTCATATATTAGTACTACATTGACAAGATTGTATTTTGTATATGTGTCATATATTAGTACTACATTGACTAGAGTGTATTTTGTATATGCGTCATATATTAGTACTATATTGACTAGAGTATTTTGTATATGCGTCATATATTAGTACTACACTGACAAGATTGTATTTTGTATATGCGTCATATATTAGTACTATATTGACTAGAGTATTTTGTATATGCGTCATATATTAGTGCTACATTGACAAGATTGTATTTTGTATATGTGTCATATATTAGTACTACATTGACAAGATTGTATTTTGTATATGTGTCATATATTAGTACTACATTGACTAGAGTGTATTTTGTATATGCGTCATATATTAGTACTATATTGACTAGAGTATTTTGTATATGCGTCATATATTAGTACTACATTGACAAGATTGTATTTTGTATATGCGTCATATATTAGTACTACATTGACTAGAATGTATTTTGTATATGCATCATATTTTAGTACTACATTGACTAGAGTGTATTTTGTATATGCGTCATATATTAGTGCTACATTGACAAGATTGTATTTTTATATGTGTCATATATTGGTACTACATTGACTAGAGTGTATTTTGAATATGTGTCATATATTAGTACTACATTGACTAGAGTGTATTTTGTATATGCGTCATATACTAGTACTACATTGAAGCAGTGCTTGTATTTGTATATGCGTCATACATTAGTACTTCATTGACAAGATTGTATTTCGTATATGCGTCATATATTAGTACTACTCTGACTAGAGTGTATTTTGTATATGCGTCATATATTAGTACTACATTGACAAGATTGTATTTTGTATATGCGTCATATATTAGTACTACATTGACTAGTGTGTATTTTGTATATGTGTCATATACTAGTACTACATTGAAGCAGTGCTTGTATTTGTATATGCGTCATACATTAGTTGTTGTTGTTGTTGTTCTAGCGTTTAACGCCATTTTTCAGCACAAGATAGGCTATACATGGCGGCCAGTATAACTGGTGGAGGAAGAACCCTGGAAAACCCAGAGAAGAACCACCGACCCACGAGAAGCTACTAGCAGGCTTTCCCACGTACCCACGCTAGCCGAGCCTTGGACTCGAACTCACGCAGACAGAGGTGAGATGGCAGTGATCCGGAACGGTGAGCGCTTTAGACCACTCGGCCACTCGGGGCCCCTCATACATTAGTACTTCATTGACAAGATTGTATTTTGTATATGCGTCATATATTAGTACTACTCTGACTAGAGTGTATTTTGTATATGCGTCATATATTAGTGCTACATTGACTAGATTGTATTTTGTATATGTGTCATATATTAGTACTACATTGACTAGAGTGTATTTTGTATATGCGTCATATATTAGTACTACTCTGACTAGAGTGTATTTTGTATGTGCGTCATATATTAGTACTACTCTGACTAGAGTGTATTTTGTATGTGCGTCATATATTAGTACTACATTGACTAGATTGTATTTTGCATGTGCGTTATATATTAGTACTACATTGACTAGAGTGTAATTTGCATATGTGTAATATATTAGCTGTTGTTGTTGTTGTGGGGTTTAACACCATTTTTCAGCACACGATAGGTTATACATGGCGGCCAGTATTAATGGTGCAGGAAGAACCCGTGAAAACCCCGGAAAGAACCACCGACCCACGAAAAGCCCACAATGGCTGAATCCGAGACTCGAACCGGCGCAGACAGAGGTGAGATGGCAGTGACCCGTAACGGAGAGCGCTTTAGACCACTCGGCCACTCGGGACCCTAATATATTAGTCATATATTAGTACTACATTGACTAGACTGTAAATAAAACTGAGTTACGTCAATACTTAGGACATAACATAAAACTGAGTTGAGTCAATAGTTATGATATTAAATAGGTTTCTTTGAAGCTTATGAGATATATGTACATTGCTGAAAGAGATTTAGGTATTTATTCACAATTTCAAATACCAAATTAATACATAAAGTGTTTCTTTTTTAAAGCTTTTTTTAAAATAAGATTTTAAGGGCAGGGAATGGAGTTCTCAACAAATATTCCTCTTCTCCAGATTTTTAAAATATAATTGAAAACTCTTGGTATGTACTGCATCTACACAACTTTTGAAGAAGTTGCATATAATTTATCAACAGATTAAAAATAATCCTTTAATCTGGAAAAGTATCAAATCCGCCAATAACAGATGCATTACACTATCATGAAATCTTATTCTTAATTGTCCAATTTATTCTTTTCCTGATAAAAGATTGTATATTTAAATCTCATTCTTAATTGTCCTTAATACTGGCCGCCATGTATAGCCTATCGTGTGCTGAAAAATGGCGTTAAACCCTACAACAACAACAACAACAACACAATTGTCCAATTTATTTTTTTCCTGATAAAAAATTGTATATTTAAATGTCATTCTTACTGTCGAATTTATATTTTTTCTGCAAAAAATAAAGTTTAATATAATTTAATTGTATAAGTCATATGCTCAACCTTAAATCGGCCAACAAGTGTGTGTCTGTCTGTGTGTGTTGGGGGTAGTTGTAATGAATAATGTCGTGTCTATTCATCACATTGCGTACAGTATAGTAAATGCTTTGACATTCACACAAAACATACAAATTCTCATAACACCAGCCTAATGGACACGACAAATTTATTAATATATTGCAAATTTGTCAACATCGAAATTTGAAACATTGATATTTTAATCTAAATTCGATTATAAGTAGCTGAACATGATCGTTTAAATTTAGTCGATATGTTGGCATTTATGTTTTAAAATATCTGACAATGTGCTCATACCATTTTCAGAAGACGCAAAATATAGTTACATTTATTTATAGTTACATTTATTAATTAAAAGTCAAAAGTGATATCCACTGAGGTCATAATAGAAATGTTTCATATGTAAATGGGTGTCTAAGTTTACTATCTTAGATCAATTCCCTTTTTGTCTCGAGACTGACAGCGCGGAATCCGAATTATAATACAGTCCCATTGATCGTAAAGGAGAAAAAATTGAGTTATCTCTTTTACTGATGTGTCGCGTGATGTTACAACAGTAAGCTTGTCACGAATCGTTTTGTAGCTGGTATAATTAGATATTTATCTAAGATCTTCGTAAATATTTCCTAAAGGGGCAAAACTTGCGGTAAACTTCTTTTAATTTCCATCTTCCGCCCATTTCCCTTTCATGATCTGTTAAATGCAGATCAATAATGCATTGTGATTTGTATAAATACGGATTATGACATAGACGCACGTTAACTTTAATTAACTATGCTTCCCGCTTTCGTTTATTATTGCAGTTTACGAACTCTTTAAGCTGTTTATAAAGATTGGAACAAAACGTTTTGATGCATACATTATTTATTGAACATGTATTGCTCTTATATGCAAAAATCCGACACGTAAAGACTAATTACGGATTCAGCCTGTACGTTAAGCAACAAGACAAAGTGTTTTCTTCTCACTGTTAATTATATAGCTTTCATCATATACCATATATACTCGCGAATAAGTACAGCCCCTCTGCAAACAACATAGATCCTGATCTGTTGTTGCATAATGCGCCAGTTATCAGCGTATATGATGCTTTTTCTACTGATTCCTCTTAATAAACTTCATTGACCAAGACCTTCTGGTGCATTATGAGTCAAGCATAAAATGTCTTACTACGCATAGTTAGGTGTGATGTCCACTGAGGAGGGATGTGTAAGACTGCCCGTTTGAAGAGAAAAGTTTATTTTGATGACTATTATGAAAACGATCACAGTGTAATTGAATACTTTAATGATATTAAAAAAGTGTTTCACATCCTAACAAAAAAAGAATAGGCAATGTTTATACATTTCTGTCTTAAAATCTTCTCTTCTATAAGCTAAAATGATATGTTTTTCATATTGTGTTTCTCTGTCGAAAGATTGTGAGCAGAGTTTTGGGAAATACTTTTCACCAGTAGGCTACTGTCATATGATTAAGATATCATCAGTAAACAACAACAGCCGTTTTGTTCGTTTGCCTATTTTAGAGGTGGAGAAAGGCTTCACTTCAGTGTGTGTTTAAATTAGTCTCATTTTGTCTGCACTAAAATATTAAAAATAGTATATAGCAAGCTATGAACATCGTAGAGAAGGACATGAATTCTGTCCTATCTACGGAGCTGCTAACTGGACTGCTACATACGCATTTAAATTCATATCCAACTCCACCCTGGTTTTCAACGGCAAGTTATGTACGACACGAAGTAAATTTCCGATCATGTATATCCTATGCAGGGATAGGGGTCTCTTTTGTGACGAATCATTTGAAGTTTTAAACCAATTATTCCCCCTTAGAACTTAAATAAATAGAAAGAATAAAGACTAGAACAGTTAAATTTGTTTGACAACGTTTCCGTGTCTTCTTACAAGTATTCATTCTGTTGTGCTTTTCCGGTGATGGTGCTTTACCCTTACGTGTCCAGTCCATATAAAAATGAATGAAATGTTAACCCTATTGTATTTTAGTATTCAAAAACTTCGTCATTGCTTGTAATGTAGACTGGCTAATATAATCTATCTGCGCAAAATTAGCGTTTCTTTCTTCCTGTTAAAAGTTTTAGTTGTTTTAGTTAATCCGTAAATCTATTTTATCATACTTAGGAAGACAGATACCGATTTAATGTCTAGAGAGTATCTGGGGGTGTGGGTATGGTGGTGTTTTTTTATGGTTGGGTCGTCATTTTTGGTTTGTTTTGTTTTGTTGGCTGCAATGGCACTTTTAACGCATTATTGGCTACATCATACGTATCGTTCACAAGTGCACATTGAGGCAGCCGAATCAGGTTGGCCTGGACGGGTATCGAAGCCACGAGACGTGGATTACGAGTTTGACGCTTTACCAGCTGAGCCACTAAAACTCCGTGTCGATAACTTTTATGACTGTTCACTTTATTGTCGAGTCTTTTAAACGAGAAAAAAAGTTCTTTTCAATAAGTTTTTCCTCGTTTGTTAAATATAAGTATATGTACCTTCTATTTCGTTTATTGCTTTTCTTCTTCAAAAACAAAACAAAAAATTAAAATGGATCTTTTGAAATCCAGTTAATGTCTACGCTCTTTTTGATCATTTAGGTGTTTTCATATGATTTTTCTCTGAGAAACCTGAATAATACAGACTGCATTGTCACAATTTAGTTTACTTATTTACATTCGATTTGTATTTTTTTTAAACACAGGTATGTCAATGGGTTATTAATATACAACTTATATTAAAAAGCATCGAAATAAGATCTATGGGTAGATAGGTTGATAAATAGATAAACAGACTGATTGATTGATTGATCTATTGATACGAAAAACAAATAAATAGGAAGATAAATAGACACACAATGATTGACGAAAAACTTACCACAAAAATGTTAACAAGAAGAAAACTTAGAAACGTCCTATACATACAAGAGCATGTCACTAATGGGATGTATATCATATATAAAAGATAGTGTTTATGTAATCAAATCTCAGGTAGACATTTAGCATATATCTAACAACATATATGTTGTAGGAGCCTCATTTAATTTCAGACCCGGCCTTCGTTTCCCTGTTCCTCCATTAAAAGTTGGCATTATACTTTATAAATTGAAACTTTTTAACTTTTGAAAACTATCACTTCATGGTTTAAAAGTCATTTGATATGTAGTGATTTCGTCGCGCCAAAGTACTAGCACAAACAAAGCAATAACGTGTGTTCGTCACTTTGAAAAATAATATTCTTTTATAGTTAATAATAGATTTGGAATAGAACGCGATTAACCATAACAGGTAACAATAACTTTGAGATCGTTTGATCTTGAATAATAGGATCAGTTAAACACATTATGAAGTCTTTATTCCGTCTTGATGCACCAAAGTAGAAATGAAAAATAGCTTTTGAGGACGAATAAGAGTACTTTGTCTGTATGCCATCAATATAACGTACTAACCACAAAGGCATAATGCCAAGGAAAGCAGAATAATAGGTCTGGCGCCTGATTAAACTATTGCGTCACGTGGGTCGGTAATTGATCATAAAACGAAATAAACAAAATGACAGCTGTATCTTTTCATATAAAGTATATTCAGAAGTGTAAAGATACTGTTCTTTGTTCATGTTATATAGTGACTGTTACACCACATTATTCCGAATAATACATTTAAAACGATACAAATTGTGAGAAATGACACTACGAATTGGAAGTTGTTTTTTTAAACTCAGCAAAACAGTGGATAGCAAGTTCACCTGTAACAAAAGAAAAACAAAAGAAATTAATTTATCACAAGACACCGTCTTTACTCTACGGTTGTAACCTATTATTGTGGCGCTATATTTTCAGATACACGCGCTTTTGGTAACTGCAGTCGAAATAAATCTGAACCCAAGACAGGGATGCCTGAACAATGTATGTGTGCACATTCTTTCCAACTTTTCAATCAGAGTAACATAGGAAGTGGCGTAAATTAAAAGTCATTGCTAATAGAAAGTCATAAATCAAACATTGAAATAGCGATGACTCGAAATGCTTGTGATGCTTTGATGGCATGTTTGTGATGCTTTGAAGGCATGCTTGTGATGCTTTGATTGCATGCTTGTGATGCTTTGATGGCATGCTTGTAATGCTTTGATAACATGCTTGTGATTCTTTGATGGCATGCGTGTGATGCTTTGATGGCAAGCATGTGATGCTTTGATGGCATGCTTGTAACGCTTTGATAACATGCTTGTGATGCTTTGATGGCATGCTTGTAATGCTTTGATAACATGCTTGTGATGCTTTGATGGCATGTTTGTGATGCATTGATGGCATGCTTGTGATGCTTTGATGGCATGCTTGTAATGCTTTGATGGCATGCTTGTGATGCTTTGATGGCAACCATGTGATGCTTTGATGGCATTCTTGTAATGCTTTGATGGCATGCATGTAATGCTTTGATAACATGCTTGTGATGCTTTGATGGCATGCGTGTGATGCTTTGATGGCAAGCATGTGATGCGTTGATGGCATGCTTGTAATGCTTTGATAACATGCTTGTGATGCTTTGATGGCATGCTTGTGATGCTTTGATGGTAAGCATGTGATGCTTTGATGGCATGCTTGTGATGCTTTTATGGCATGCTTGTAATGCTTTGATAACTTGCTGCGATGCTTTGATGGCATGCTTGTAATGCTTTGATGGCATGCTTGTGATGCTTTGATGGCATGCTTGTGATGTTTTGATGGTATGCTTGTGATGCTTTGATGGCATGCTTGTGATGCTTTGATGAAATGCGTGTGATGCTAAAGCTTGTTATGCTTTGATGTCATGTTTGTCACGCTTTGCTGTCATGTTTGTCACGCTTTGGTGGCATGCTTATAAAGCTTTAATACTTGAAAAGTTTGGACTGTCTGTCTATAGTACTAATATTTATTACAAGATTTGAAACAGGCAATTAGTAACTGATTTGTAGTTCCGCTCGTGCAAACTTGGAGTGTTGATTCCTTAAGTGATTCATTTGGACAATAAAGTTTATGAAACTCATCTTGAATTTCGTTATGTGCATATATTGATTGGTATGCTGTCAATGCTCCTTAAAGCAAGACAAGCTGCTTAGAAGGTGACGACAGTAACAAAGAACTATTTACAGAGCGGCATACTCAGTGTCACAAAAATATATACCCTTCCCGGCAGCAAGAGGACAACCCGTATTAACAAACAAAGTTTGATTTTATTCGTTGCCCTGAATATTCACAAAAAATAATAATTGGCATTCAAATAAGCAGCAAATCGTCATGTAAAAGGTGTTTATTTGTGGTTGTTGTAGTTATTATTGAAAGGGATGGGATAAATATAGTATACATTCGAATGGTAACACAATATTTGCAAAACCATGATAAAATTCCATCTAAAAGAAACACACTGTGAACCACTCTTTACGTAACCGTTGATTACAAATGAAACTTGCCAACGTCGATTTTAAATAAAATAACAAAATGGCTAATGGAAATAACACATACATGTACGATAGTTTTTTTTTTACTGATTAGAAGAATTAATGCGGCAAACTGTTTGCAATACGTAATGCACTGAACGTTTAATCTAAATGAACGAGTTTTGTTTTCGTGCTTGTTGAATCCAAACTGGAACGGGTTTCTACTATCTGAAAGTGCTACCGTATAATTTATGTATCCAAAGAATCAAGCATTCTTTTAAGAAACATGTGTACTGTTTGGCTTTGTAATTCACTTAGCTGTATTTGTCTGGTCTCATTCTTTATTCTAGACACTCTCTAAAAAAGAATAATGCCATATTACCAAGTGCTTTAAAGCCTTTTCTTGTTGACATACCCTTAATTCTGTTCTTTAATATGCAACATTAGAGAGCTTTTAAGACGCCTTATCATGAATTAAGGTTCATTTCCGCCATTTACTCTGAGCCACTGTTAAGAGAGCCACATCATAATATCTATTGTCAACACAAACTGAAGGGTCCGTTTTCATTTAAGTACAGGGTCTGGAAGTGGAGACAGAAAAAAAATTGAAGTGCTGAGATAACCTTTATAAGTCTATGCTGGGCGTAGCTGTCAATTCAGGCCAACTGTCTGCACCAAAATCCTATTCATCAGATATATAAAAAAATGTGTACTGATAATTCTTTCTGTTTCAAATCTAGTGCTTTATTATTATCCCCACACTTCAGCGTAAAGTGGGGATATTCTTGTTGCCCCATGCGCCCGGCTATCCATCCGTCTAATAGCATTTGAATGATAATAATAACAGTATGTAGACAAGATGTTTTGTTAATGAAGATGAGCAATACGGTTTCATTCTTTTCTTCTGTCAAATTTTGGAAAATTTAATTTGAAAATTGTCTAAAAGAGGTTTGAGTTGTTTGTCATCGCTTCTTCTACCACACTGATTTGATGGATTTAACAGCGTAGTCTTGATTTCTGGTTAGTTTAGATGTGCAATAATGTTTGTTTGTTTCCTCTAACCCGTTGGGGGGTGGGGATTCTTGAATACGTTTTCAAAAAGGCGGTATTTGAGGATTCATTAGGAATTTCCACGATCTTAGCACAGTCCAATATGTATGTTGGGAATGTTTCTCTGTAAATGCCCTCATCAAGTTTGTAAAACTATTAGACGTCTTTGTAACAGAATATCTAAAAGATCTTTGGGAGTTTGGAAATACCCCCTTACCTGCATTGGAAGTTCGGAAATACCCAATGGACTGCATTCGTACAGAATAAATTCGGAAATACCCACTGGACTGCATTCGTACAAAATAAATTCGGAAATACCCACTCGACTGAATTTGCGCAAAATAAATTCGGAAATACCCACTGGATTGCATTCGTGCAGAATAAATTCCTCAGGAACATAAACAAACTCTCTGGAAAAGGAAAACCCTGTTTGCATGTTGCATTCAGAACTGAGTGAAAAGCCATTTATTATTTACATTAAATTTCGCATAATTAAATTTTAGATAAAGTATAAATAAAGCAAATTCGTATATATGTATGTATGTATGTATGTATGTATGTATGTATGTATATATGCATGCATGCATGCATGCATGTATGTATGTATGTATGTATGTATGTATGTATGTATGTATGTATGTATGTATGTATGTGTGTATGTATGTATGTATTATTATGACTCTGTGGTCTTAAACTAAATAACAGAAAGAAGCAAAACCAACCAGTCTTGTAAAACGTAACAAATAATTTAATTTTACAAGTTATGAAATGAAAATTTAAGTGGAACTTACATCATTGTGAATTAATTCCACAATAATCATAAAGGTTCTATCTCAAGTCTAAAAGAATTGTGTGCCGAATGAATTTTCAGGCAATGAATGTGCTGATGTACTAATATCCGGAATAAGTAACAACGGTCTTGGTGTATCACAGTGACATTGTCTAAAACTCCTTTGAATAAATTAACAATAATCCCGAAATGTTGCTTTAGTCCAGTCATATGGGTACTTTGTAACTCCAATAAATAATGTAGATAAACGTTTCCTCTCAAATTAAATCTAAACAAAACATTAACCACATCTACAGAATGATATTAAAACAAGAAGATGTGAAAATAGGAATGAATTAACTTCCCATTTCTTCGCTTAAGATTATGTAAAGGGGCCCCGAGTGGCCGAGTGGTCTAAAGCGCTCTCCGTTACGGATCACTGCCATCTCACCTCTGTCTACGTGGGTTCGAGTCTCGGATTCAGCCAATGTGGTATGTGAGAAAGCTTGCTAGTAGCTTCTCGTGGGTCGGTGTTTCTTTCCGGGGTTTTCCCGGGTTCTTCCTCCATCATTAATACTGGCCGCCATGTATAGCCTATCGTGTGCTCAAAAATGGCGTTAAACCCTACAACAACAACAATATTATGTAATAATCTCCAATATGAATTTTTGCTGCGTATGTGTCTTAGTAATGTACAAAAGAGGTGAACGATTGTAAAACGTTATGCTTTGGAATATGGGGTTATGAATGATAAGTTGCTGTCGATTTTTGTTACCAAACGCTACATATACGCCTTGGATGCGGAAGGATGTGGGTTCGAACCTAGGCCGAGTCATATGAAAGACTAAAAAAAAAATGGTACTAGCAGCTGCCTCGTTTGGCGCTCAACATTAATAGGTTAGTGTTAGGACTGGTCGGCCTTGTGTCCAGATAATCTGACAGGGTTGGACATGATGATACATGTCTGCGGCTTAATGCCCCAATGCTAAACATCACTATAAACTGCCACACTGCAGACATCGTAGCGAAATGACTGAAAAACTGTTAATGCTACGTTAAGAATCCAGATTACACACGTGCACTCGATTATGTTGCTTTTCGTTTTCAGATCATAGCCAAATATAGTCCGATAATACCTGCATTATTTATTTTTGCCATATTCGGAAGCCTTCTTTTCGAATTACTTTCCACCTTATAGAAAAAATTTAATTAATTTTTGGATAATTTAATCGATCTGCACCATCTTCAGACAAAACTTACAGATCTGCACCATCTTCAGACAAAACTTACAAGCTTTGTACCTGTTTGAAAAGTGTCATTGAAGTGGACAAGAGACAGTTTATTATAAAAAGAAAGAAAATATTTGTTATTTTTCTTATACTACACTTTCTGGGCAGTGCCAGATTACCAGATAGGCACGATCGGCACCGGCCTAGGGGCACCGCTACAACGGATTAAAATAATATTGATGAAACGTATTAGGAGATAATTTGCGAGGGAGGCCCCAAGATTGCGACTGTCTAAGGGCCTGAGACCTCCAGAGCGTTCAATCCGGCACTGTTTCTGGCGACAATATAACATTCTTTGAAGATTTGTATGGTTGCCAGTCGAATTAAAATTAAAGGAAACCAGAATGTACCAAATACTGAATATATTAGACAAAGAACTTCATCCAAACATTAACAATATCCGACTGTTTAGTCTTAATGTAAATTGGAAATTGGCCATCGCAGAAAATATTAATGATAACACAGCAGCGCGTTTTCAGTTTAAATGTAGAAGAAACTAAATGTTTTCTCAATTCTTAAAATTCACCCTCAAAACCATCTATTATAAAAGGCTTAGATCACATCAAATGTCAGGACAAACACTAGTATAAACTGCAATTTAGAGAAATTGAAACAGATGGAAAATAGTGATGAATTCTCAACGAATCCCTTGCTTTGACGGGGATCAGGAATTTTAAATGTACGCATGTAATTTCATTCTTCATGCCATTTTTAGTAGCAAAGCAATCACACTATTTGTAATAAATATATATATATATATATATATATATATATATATATATATATATATATATATATATATATATATATATATATATATAGTAATAACCCGTTTCGAGTCAGCTGAAATTATGTTTCTTCAATCAAAAACTTTTTTCCGAAACATCTTAATGTGTTTTTATGCTTTATAAACAGCCGGTTTTAAATTTGAGCCGAAATTTTATTTGTGTGTGTGTGTGTGTGTGTGTGTGTGTGTGTACAGAGTTCAATTACTGGTCCTTGAAATATAGTTCAATTACATTACCATGATCAATTCATTACATTTTTTCACCTTTCTTTGCACAATTATTATAATTTTATTATCAAAGCGAGGTATTCGTGTCACTTTTGAATATCTTAATTAAATTTTCTTGAATGTATAAACTGTTTAGCAGTCACTTGGAGAACATTACTCACCGGGAATTATTCTGTATACAGATGGCGCTTTTTTGTTAGGGCTAATCCAGTAAGCTCTATTACAGACGTGAACTTCTGCCGAGTGAAGACGTCTACAGAAATTTTATCTCGAGAACATCGTTACAGTTTCATGGTTTGAATCTACTCGACTCGAATCATATGATAACTTGAAAGCTTAAATTTAATATTAAGCTTCAAAAACGGAATTACGTTATATTCATACGTCTAGGTTAAATTCATATCTTTATTATAGTGATATGTCTGTTTTATAGGACTCACGGGCGGCCGAGTGGTCTATGTGCTCGACATTTCTTTCATGGGTTCGAGTCTTGGTCTCAACCAGCGTGGGAATGCAAGAAAGCTTCCCGTGGGTCAGTGGTTCATCTCCACCAAATATACTGTCCGCCATGTGCTGTAAAATGGCGTTCAACCTAAACCAGCCAGACCTCTATGTTATGTTCATACGTGTCTATTATATTGATATCGTATGAACAAATTGACTTACACTTCTTATGGGAATGTCTTTTATCTCCGTGGACGATTTGTCTTAGCAACATCGTTACATCATCTGTATTATCTGGTAATTTAATATTTATATTGTAATGCCATTCACGTTTAAATGGAATTGTTTCATGGGTCAATTTTACTTATCATGTCTTTTAACATGGAAATGATTAAAACAAGCTCTCAGTTTCGGAGATTCACACAAATATTTGTTTTATATTGCAATCATAAATTTTGTTTTAAACGTTCGTCAATGATATTTGCCTTATAATCAACCCAGACTATTTTCAGAGCATGTTGAAAATATTTTGTCTGAGGTGTTCTTGCATATATCGCGAGATTTTCCATTAATTGTTCCGCCTGAATATGTCATGTATGTCTTCAAACCATAACAATTGTTTCAAACAATCCCCTTATTATTTTGACATTTTGTAATTTTACACTCTTGCGTATACCTACCTACCTACCTACCTACCGACCGACGGACTACCTACCAACGCAGGCATGCACGCACGCACACACACACACACACACACACACACACACTACATATATACATACATGCATACATACATACATACATACATACATGTATGCTATTGTCTGTGCAATTCTGGAGAGTATTTCAGGCCTCGATCCTTCATCTGTTACAGTTGCCCTCAACTACTTGAAGCTGTGGACTGTATCTACCTTTGTACCTTGGACCATGATGTCAATGCTGATGCCCTTGATGTTGTTGGTCATCAATTTGGTCTTCTCTGTACTAATGTCCATGCCAAAGGCTGCAGAGTTTTTTCATGGCTCTCTGCTAAGCTAGCTAATTCTTGCTCATTTCCTGCTAGTCTATCAATAACATCAGCAAAACGTAAATTGGTGATTGGTCTGCCTCCGATGCTGACTGTCCCGGTATGCTTATCAAGCGCGTCTGCCATGATTCTCTCCAGAAGGATGTTGAATAGTGTGAGCGAGAGCAGAAAGCCTTGTCTGACTCCGACTGTCGTTCTGAACCATTCCCCTATGCTGCCATTGAAGTATACTGCACTGGTGGCCTTGTCATAGAGGTGCTCTATTACTGTGATGAGGTTGGCATTGATGTTAAACAGTCTCATGGTCGCCCACAAGATTGCATGCCCCAATCTGTTAAATGCCTTCTTGAAATCAACGAACACGTGGTACAGATCTTGCTGGTGTTGGAGGTACTTCACACAATATCATGAGGTTGAAGATCTGCTCTGTTGTGCTGCACCCTGCTATGAACCACGCCTGCTCTTCGGCAATGATCTTTTCAGCCTGTGGTTTTATTCTGTTCAGCAGTATCCTTAACGTGACTTTGCTTGGATGGCTTATAAGACTGATTGTACGGTGGCTTTGACACTGTTGCAATTGCCTTTCTTGGGAAGAAGATGATCAGTGATTGGGTCCATACTCCTGTTTGCCAGATTTTGTTGCAGATGTTTGTGAGGGCGCTCATCATTGCTTCTCCCCCAGCTTGGATTAGTTCTGATGGGATGTTGTCCACTCTTGCTGACTTACACTTTTTCAGTGATCTCACTGCGGTTTCTACTTCTTCGGGTATGATAGGGTGGTTGTCGTTGTTAGTTGCTGGAGGGACGTTCAGTACCTCTGGATATATTGTGGCCCGGTGATTGTAAAGTTCTGCGCACTACTCTGTCCATCTTTTCAGAATATCTTTTTCTTCTGTGAGGCACTTTCCGGCTTTGTCCTGTAAGGAGGTAACCCGCCATTGTTTTGTGCTTGTTAAAACATGGACCAGTTGGTGTGCTTTCCTGCTGTTGTTCCTTTTCAAGTTTCCCTCAATGTCTTTGGACATTTCTTCTATCTAGTTCTCTTTTGCTTTTCTTGACTTCCCGGTTGACTGCCCCTTTTATAGCGTTCCTTTTCTTCTTCAGTACCCTCCTCTTGTCACACAGGTTCTAAACCTCAGCTGTGACCCAGAGTTTTCTTTACTGGCCCATGTCTACCGAGGATATTTTGCTGGCTGTTTCGGTCGTTGCTGTATTGAAGGTGGTGACCAACGTGTCCATGTCGGTATTGTCAGCATCGAGGATAGTGAGCGGTGCAAATTTCCCACCAATCATTGCCTGGAAGGCTATGCTACTTCGGGATCCTTCAATTTCACGAGATGTTTGCATATATGTGCACTTATGTACATGTATAAGTTTGAGGGCATAGAACCAATTGTCTACAAATCTATTAATATATCTGCACATATTTTCTCTGTATGTGTGTGCGTGTGTGTGTTGTTTTTAAGGTAGCTTATTAAAAAAAAATTATATCACTACAATGTCTTAGGGTAACAGTTTATAGTGAGATCAAGTGCTGGTGCACTATGCAACAGACGTAGAATCTTGTCCCACACAGTCACATTATCATGACACCAGGCCTACCAGTTCTGACCCTAACCTCTTAATCTTGAGCGCCAAGTGAGATATCTGCTAGTACCATTTTTATTAGTCTTTGGTATGACTCGGCCGGGATTCGATCCCGCGACCTACCGCATCCAGAGCGATTATATTTCCTGTTCCATTACCTTAATGATGTTATGACGTCATGATACATTATATGCCTGTTTATTGTATTGTGTGTATTTTTCAAATATACAGCGATTACAATGCTATGTTTTATAGATATTCTCTCCAATCCCTGTACTTATGTTTATCATTTGGTAGTAAACTCCGTTTAAATCTGATGGCAGCGGTTCTCATTTGAAACCCTTTACATTAGTTCTAACACAAAGTAATCATGGAGACTGATTAGTCACCACAATGAAATATATGTTATAAAAACATAATTTTAGTTCAATGCATCATGAAGAAACGTTATGCCGTCAAAATGAAGATTTTCCTCTTCTTTATTAACTGTTGATGTATATTACCCAATACACTCCAGTGCTCATATTACTATTATTATTATTATTATTATTATTATTAAAATGTTTAAATCTTCCAGGGAGAATATTTACATCAATAAAGTCTTAAGTATGCAGAAATAAAAATTAAATTCGCGTTTTTTTAGATTTTATTTATAACATAAAATGAATTACAAAAATTAAAAAAGCAAAACAAAATACTGTACGGAATTAGTAAACATAAAATATGACTGAATTTATGTTATTTCTACTATATGTGAAAGTTTTAAGCAAACGGAAAATCAGAAAAATCATCTCTTTTAAAATCAAAATGCATCCATTGAAACCTCTGTGACTGTGTGGTATGCTGCCGTGTATGTTTTAGGACAGAACTTTAAGTAAAAGTATTACGATTGAAATTTATTCTAAATTGTATTTAAAGTAATTTTTCATTAATTTATATTGAAAATAATTTTCCACTAAAACATATGGAGATAAAATTTATATATCTGTGAAATATAACTGTATGCTATTTTATAAAGATCGCACTTTACAAGCAGGTGCAGAAACCCATACAATAATACAATACATTTCGCTCGTAACTAAATATCAACAAATTGTCAGCACAAAATATACAATACATTTCTCTCGTAACTAAATGTCAACATTTATCAGCACAAAGTACATTTCGCTCGTAACTAAAAATAAACAATTGTCAGCACAAAATACATTTCGCTCGTACCTAAATGTCATCAGTTTAGATTTGGAGGAAAGCTGCAGAACATGCAAATTATTAATATATCAATATTGGATGCGTTGCGCAGATGGTACACACGATCGCCATGGAAAAGTTCAAAGGGCATGTTCTCACTAACACTGAGAGAACGAAAAACTTTATAAATAGCGAATCAGGCTTACGAATAATTAATTCGTTACTCCAGTCAGAACAGCTCTGTCTTTTCCTTACAACGATTCCGCACCTCATTCCCCAAGATGTAGTCGTATCGTCACTATTATTAGTGACACCCTTGTTATGATACAAACCATATCATAATATATGCGGAAAATGTTAGTGGACTTTTTTGTCCCTAAATCTGAAGTCTCTAGCACAAAGTTTAACGAGTGCTCAACAATTCGCATGTTCACATTGAAGTACTGTGCTAGGCTGGCTGATATGGGAATTGTGTATTTTTGATGTATACAATCTCTAGTTTTGTCCTCTGGTGGTGAGTAGTACAGAAGAAATATATTTTCTCTGTCATCATACAAATCTCAGATTGAATATTTCTTCATATATGATGTCTACGAACAGGGTACGTAGCTTTTTGTATTCGCCCTGACATTATCTTGTAAGCAAGGTATGATATGAAAGTAGAGTTTATTTTGATTGCACAAAAACAACGATTGCAATCAATAAAAGCCTCGTTGTTATATAGCATTCCTGTTTCACTATATTATCTCATTGCTTATTCAGGTCCAAATTCGGGGTGAAAGAACAAATATCAGACATGGCTCATGGAGAGAGTGAAAATTACTAGGGTAAGTATCTACCCATGATTTCCACATCCTTGTGGTCCAGATTGGATTAGAAAGGAATTATCTAATGTCCTTTGTGTTTAAGAATGCCTATTATAAATACAAATGGAATGTTTGTGTACGTCAGGACTAGTCAATACACTTTATTTTAAAAATGATTGTGTTCAAAGTTAATCGATTTGATTAGAAAATATTTTATCTGAAACAAAAGAGCAGTCATTGAAATAGTTATAAATGTCTACTTGAATTTTCAAACTCATATTTTCCCCTCAGTTGCCAGTCAAAAGTTGTTTTTGTTTTCATTACAGGCATGTATTTACCTTTTTAAAGGTTATCATCAATGAATTCGTATTGATATTAAAGGTTGTTTTCAAATATTCAGCTGTCATATTTGTAAACTGTTTAAGCCTTTCTCTCAACCTGTATTTACTAAAATATTTAGCCAGCTATTGTATGGGCTATTCCATACAATCCTGACTGTCCTTTTAGTTTCTTTATGCTCTCCTTTTTTTTCACGAAAATACTAACCATGTATACCCTGCCAAATTAAATATATTTTTATAGTTGTTTGGTGTGCATACTTTACGTTGTTTGGTGTGCATACTTTATGTTGTTTGGTGTGCATACTTTACGTCTGGATCACTTTTATACCTGTCCTGCTGAACAAGTGACTGTCATTCTTGGATACGTTATGATACGCTTTTGTATGCATCATGGGTATTTTATGATACGCTTTTGTATGCATCATGGGTATTTTATGATACGCTTTTGTATGCATCTCGGGTATGTTAATTCCAGTTACATTCATTGAATGCCAAATCTCTCTACTTGGTTGTTAAGTGATTACAATAACGAAATACGTCTTCAATTATTGACTTAACGCTGACTTTTTGGTGGATTTATATATCATAAATGGAACATAAAGTTCTTGAATTAGAATATTATACGTCCTTATCTGTGAAAACTTGAGCGGTGTGATGGTCTTTAATTCTAGATGTACTTCTCTTTAGGGATCTGGCCAAACAAAGTTGAGAAACAGTGGTATACAATATCACGTCGGTTAGTAGAATCACCGCAATAAATGCGTCTGGTTACTATCTCTGGGACTGAACGCAAAACTGTCAAAACTTTGGTGATTTTACCTTCAGCAACAACAACGACACCATCACCGTCCAAGGCGCAATAATTTATTTCATTAACCTGCACGAAAATCGTGATGATCGAACGTGGGTAACGCTTTCGATTGGGGTACACGGAGTGGTATTGGCAGATAATGGAGACAGTAATCAGCATGTTGTTCCCTCTCTGGCGGTGTTACAGATAGCTTTGCGTCTATATTTGTCACCAGAGACCATCTGATTAGAGGGTCTCAACGTCAACGTACGAGCGTCACGATTTTCAGCCATTCTAACTGTACTGTCTTCGGCTTTCGCAATTAGACTCAAAAGATGGCTTAAAGTCATGGGGGAACTTCCAGACAAAGACAAGGAACACGAATCATTGGTGCCGTCTGCTAATCCATAAATCGACGAGGAAGTACTGGTGCAGCTCGCACAAAAGTGCATGACGTCGATACGGAATACAAACTACAAGTGCAAAAATAACTGCGCCCCCTTGGGATTGATGCGTACTGGTTCAGATTTCGGTTGAACAAAAGAACGCAAAGCGGATGGACACATTGCACTAGGGATACCCAGAGTATCCTAAGCAAACCCGCAGTGATCTAGGGTGATTTCATTGTCAGAACAACGGTCAAAGTGTCTGCTGGGGGAGGAGGAGGTCGGTGTCACGGACTTCACTGCTGCTGTGACAATGTGGTATTTTGCAAGACGACTTCGATGATAACATTTTCTTTGTGGCATGTAGGGCCCTCTGTCACTCGTCTCACAGTCTTAGAAAACAGGTTACATTCTACCATATCATAGTAATTGGCAAGGACAACAAACAGAGGGTGAACCACGAAAAGAGGGCATGGTATTTTCGACTCTTGGTGAACGTGTTGACGTGCGTGTCGAAGATCCTTTAACCTCCAGATCAATTGATAAGAAGCACACTGACGCCTTCTTTGACAATATCGCCCTCTTACCTGTGCACCACGACGACAGATAAAAGGATCACTTCCCTCCCTTCTTATCCCTCCAGATTAATTAAACTTTTATCACGCTACTTAAAGAGCAAGTATAATGTTACTATGCTAAAAAAAATTCAAACCCAATAAGGTGTTCGTCTTAAGAAAGATATGTAAATCATAAGCCTCATTACGGGCATAGGCTGAACAGCGGTGCAATCCGTTAAAACCTTAAGCGTGGTGGATGGCGTTGACACCACAGTGTCGGTAGTATATCTGGGTACCGACGAAGCGAGGATTGGAATGCTGCCGTAGTAATCAGCCGTTAAGGCTTGCACATTCGAAGTAGAAAGTCAGAAACATGTTCCACTGTCAACATTCGTTGAAACAACTGCCTGATTTGATGCGTAAATTCCAAAAACAAACACAAACTGCTGTAGTAGTAGTAGTAGTAGTAGTAGAAACAGTTGTAGTGGTAGCGGCGGTAGTGGCGGTGGAGTTAATTATCACAAATGCTGAAGTTTATCATTACATGAATTTTGAAAACCTTCGTGAACCAGATTGAATTAAACAGATATTTAAAAAAACAGGATTCCCTCGATAGACTTACTGATACAAGTAAAATAAAACAAACGCTTGTTATTAATTAAATGCCGCTGTTCTAAAGAGGAAATCAACGAGTATTCGCATTGGCCAGTTTCATGCAACGTGAGATCTAATTGGCTGCCAGAACCACTAAATCTTATTCTTCAATAATGCAGAAATTTCCTTCTTGTTTCCTTGCATTAAAATTTGAGGACAGTACTTCATTCACTACACAGAAGAAACCTAGAAAACCCACCACTGACCTATATTTCATCAAACATACAGAGATGTGTACCTCTCAAAATATAATGTTTGCTAAACAGCCATGTTGGTATTAGACGTAAAGAAAAAGATGACCGCGCTGCTAAAATTGCCTTATCTCTAGAACCATCTGATTGAAAATGCCATGCACTGAGTTTAAGCCTAGTATCAAAACACTTTATTTAGTAAGTGGCAAGCATCATGGAATGATGCTGTGAATAACTAACTCCATGTGATCTAACCAGCCCTAGGCGACTAGCCTCCTTCCTACAGACCATCCGTAGTGACGAGATAGTCGTTGTAAGGCTTAGAATTGGTGCTACTACTTGTATAATCCCCTCATTCATATAAAAAGGCGAAGACTATCGAAATGCGTTCCAAACAATTAACCCTTTTCTGTGAAGCACTTTATGATAGATTGTTTCGATCTCCAAACTACGCAATCGTTCCTACAATGTTCAACACATGGAAGAATTATTGAATAGCGTAAATGTGACTTCTATTCTAAACTTCTTGAAGGAAGTTAATATGTATTCGAAAAGTTTAACTGGCGTGCAGTCCTATTTTTTTAAATATTTTTAACGAATATTCGTTCTGCTAATCATCCTTATTTATTTTTATTATCTATTTACAATTTACAAAGAATATTTACAACCCCTTTTATTGGGAACCCTCATATATTTTTACCATGATATCGTTGTTTTTATACTTGTATAGCTCTTTTATAATAAATCTCACAATCAACCAATCAATCAAACAAACAAATTGTGGAAATTGTCAACAGTCCGCCACGTGTATGTAAATACATAGAGTTCCCATGTAGTTCCAGCAATGAGGAAACAGATGACTCTAATGTGACCACCATGGTATGTTTGAGGGTTTCAACTTATAAAGAAAAGTTTCGTTAATATCCTTCACCTTCTTCTATATCCAATGAATACGTTGTATAAAATCAACGAATATTTTGTGTAAAATCAATGAATACTTTTATCAAATCAATGAATACTTTGTATAAAATCAATGGATACTTTGTAGAAAACCAATGAATACTTTGTATAAAATAAATGAATATTTTGTATACAATCGATTAGTAATTTGTATAAAATCAATGAATACTTTGTATAAAATAAATTAATACTTTGTATACAACCAATTAATACTTTGTAGAAAATCACTGAATACTTTGTAGAAAACCAATGAATACTTTGCAGAAAACCAATGAATACTTTGTAGAAAACCAATGAATACTTTGTAGAAAACCAATGAATACTTTGTATAAAATCAATCATGATAAAATTTTCAGCAGTAGTTTAAGTCATGCTGAAGAACATTTTTTTATTCTTAAAAACCGGGATCGGTATTCGGACACAATCAATGTTTCTAAAATGAAATACCAAATTCAATTTATTTTAAAAATGTAATGTATGCCAATATTTTCTGCTATTTACTTCTTAATTCATATATTGTATAAATTCAGTACACTTTGACAAGCGAAAGTTATTAGATTTCACAAACAGAATAGACCAAGACTTACGTTTATGGTGAAAGGGTGAAAACTCCAAATACTGATCGTTCCATTTGTGTACAATGAGTTCATTTTTCCGTTGCCTAAAACGTGTGTTGTGCTGCGGGTAAATGTTTTGTTCATCACAAAATTATTTAATGGATATAAATTATGGGGAAATTGATGTACAATGCAGTTACTGTTTTTTGTTAAATATCAGAAACTTGTATATTCGACTTTCTCTAAGTGATTTAAACATACCCTGTTCAATATTCTTCTTTGAGAGGTTTCCACTCTATTTTCTGGCAATACTCCCCTTATTAGAAATATTGGAATCTTACCTATTTGTAGATATATTCTGATAAAAGGATAACTTATACTGAATGGTGGAAGTAAGGGACTGTCTTCCATGTAAAGCTCATTATTCACTCTCATTCATAATACTATATCATAAATTCATATAAAAAATGATATTTCTTAAAATAAATAGTCATATTAACTTTTGACAAACAAATCTTCTATCTATCACTGACATAATGAAACCAACACATATTTTGTTTCCATTGTCTTACTTGAGTTTTAAGTAAGTAAATTTAGAGCAGAACAATCCATTCGAATGTCAGCAAAATTAAGATGATCGAATTAAATGTCTCCCTGATAACCACCAAGAACTGTTCATTGTATGCTTTGTTTTCTCTTGTGATTGAATTCTTTGATCTTTCTTTGTGTATCTTCCAAGTACTCATGCTTGGCAGCAATTCCTCTCACCCATGGATGCACCAACGCCTGCCGCACGGTAGGTCGCTTGAACACATCAACTGACAGCAACCTTTTTACAAAGTCCTGGAAAAGATTTTGAAGAAAACTATTTCAAATACATTTTTCGTTTTAGCTAAATAAACAGTTGTCAATCTGCTCTCTGAGTATATATCATAAAAATAAAGACTGCAATCAGACCAAGCTGTATTTGAAAGATGTTGTTACAAAAGAAGTGATATTATAGAAAGATAGACAGACCTACGGATGGATAGAATGATAGATAATCTGATCACTGTACACCATCCTAACAACCTTGCTGCCTATAAGATCTGTCTACTTACCCCCACCCCGTAACTAGCCATCTCACCACACACACACACACACACACACACACACACACACACACACACACACACAAGAATGCATGCATGCATACATACATACATACATACATACATACGTACATGCATACACACATAGCAGCAAAGGAGGTGAACAGACCTCTTGATAGAACGTCATTTGTGAAAAAATAAAACTTCGTACGAAAATGAAATATATAAGCGTAATAACGCCAAACCGAAACCTATAACTTACCGAGAGTTTCTCTAATTGGGTTAGATTTGTTTTGTTACATTATCTTTGTCGTTTGTTTTTTTTTTTTTTTCTTGCTAAATTTGTATGTGTGCTTTGTTTCCCACCGGACGTTTCGTTGAGGTCGCACCTCCTCTGCTGCTATAAATGTATGAGTAATTAAATCAATCTCTCATCCAAAGATTGTATCAAGACCTATACGATATCGTGATCGAGGATTGTGTAAATTTATCGTTATAAATCTGGGTGGGCTAGATTGTGCTTTTGAAAAGAAGGTTTTGAATTTAATCATGTCCATATCCCCACTACACCAAGCCTGATGAACATTTCGCAGAGTATGTGTATCAACTCCATTAAACACAACTAACATATTGATGTGATTTATGTTACTCAGAGATATACACAAATACATAACGTGATCAGAGATAACTGTAATATTTTAGTTGTGTTTAATGGAGTTGATACACATACTCTGCGAAATATTCACCAGACTTGGTGTTTTGGGGATATGGAAATGATTGAGATCAAAAACTTCTTTCAAGCGCACAATCTAACCAACAGTGATTTAAAACGATAAACTTACATGATCCTCGATACATACATACATACATACATACATACATACATACATACATACATACATACATACATACATCACAAAAGCACATAATCTATTGAATTTTAGTACCTGACCGTCATCCTTACAAACTATATAGGATAAAGAAAACGAAAGCAATTTGGTTTCAATCCCTTTTCTTACATTATAAATTGGTTTTCCACAATGTATTCTCGAAGAAGCAATATATAATTAAATCTAAGTCACTCTACTACCGTCTCCAGTAGGCTGTATTCAATCCAGACTAATCCGTCTACGTGAAGGGGAAAGGGAACACGTCGTAGAAAACCACTTTATGCTGTAAGGAAATGGGATTGAAACTAAATATGGCAGTTTGCCAACAAATGACGACATTTTATTATTCAGTTATTTGTAGTGCGTCTAGAGTTAGCCATCCAGAGAGTATTGCTTTATGAATGGAGACACCAGCACAGTTTGTTTGTATGAGTGTGACTATTGAACGTTAAGTTATGATGGCATACCCACCCATCTCGCTTGTCATATTCCATTTTGTTTGTAAGTTTATGTTGCACTGTAATTATGTGTATTAGTAACTATCACATGCCTCCACTTTCTCACCTTTGTAAGGGTGGGTGTAGGATGGTAAAAGTTGGTGCTGGATGATATATAGCTGTGTTAGTAACCATTAACTATCCCTTACCTTCCCTCATTAGTGTTGTTTGCAACGGTTCGTGATAGATGGCAAAAGTGGGTGTTGGATAGAAATTGTGTTAATGACCGTCAAATAACTCTTCTTTCTATCATCACTTTGTTTGTTTGGGCCTGAGATTTTCTTTCATCTTTCAGACCAAAATTTTCATTTCCTTTTACTTCAAGAAAATCTATTCTCGGCTATGCCAGAAAGATATCATGCTCTCCACCCCCTTCCTCTTCCTTGAAATATAAACTGTTGCTCCCTACAGTAATGACCTTCGGACACCTCTATCATTTTTGTGCATGGACATTCTCAAAATAGGTGATCCTCAGTAGGTCAGAGTATGTCTTGATCAATGAACATAGAGTATAGTTGGTCAAAATATCGGTATAGGTCAGTCGGAATACATGTTTCCAGTCGAAATATGTGGTGGTTAGTCAGCAAAGGTGTGTATCAGCTAGTGTTGTCAGAATAGGAGTTATACAGTCAGAAAATTTATTTATCGGTTAAAATAGTTATTGGTCAGTCAGAATACGCGTTGGTCAGTCAGGTTTGGGTTTGCTCTGCCACTAAATGTATTGGTCAAAATGTTGGTATATCGCAATAGGCAAGTCACAAAAGATATTTGTCACTCATGATGAGTTTATGTTTGTAGGTATGTCTGACTCTGTTCAAGATTCGTAAACCCTAGAATGCCCGCACTGATCAATTCCCATTAGTCCATATGCAATATTAACAGTTCCACAGAAGGCCGTAGTGTCATCTGTAATGTTAAATTCCCACGAGGCTCTATGGTGTCATCCCTAATGTTAAATTCCCGGGGGGAGGGCAATACACCCTAATATTAAATCCCATGGGCCCCCTAATTGCCCCATCTATGTCATATTCCCGCAGGGCCCCATAGTGGCCATGTAATATTAATTCCCTTAAGGCCTGATACCGGCTCATAATCGCTAATGCTGATATCCCATAGGAACCTACACTTTCTCAAAATTGCCGTAATGGTTTCCATTAAGGCCCCACAGTGTCAGACACACACACACACACACACCAATTGCTTACAACCGAATGTATATGTTTCTACCTACACTTACAAGTTGAATCACTTAAGGTTTACGAAAAATTCTGCATTAAATCAAAAGTTATTTCCTTTCTTTCAAAAAACAGGAGAACTATTTGTATATCCAAGGCAAACCTTGACATACCAACCTTGCCATTTTCAGATATAGAATCCCAGGCGGGTGATGAAAACCTAAAATCCCCTTTCATGATTTGCTTAAAGAGCATGTTTCTCTGGTTATGCTGGAAGGGCTGATAGCCGCAAAGACTGAAAATATTTCAGGAAATGTGATTAATATGACAGTAATTAGTGTTATATTAATCAAATCAGAATTACTGAGTCGGCAACATCCTTATATTTTTAATAGTCATTACTCAAGCAACAATTATCTGTCATTTTGTTGCCATTATATTTGAATGTACTAATTACAAAAAATTTTGATCAAAATAAACGGTGTGACTTCCAAAAGGCTGCAAGCCAGCTCTAACAAGCACTTATTTGGTTAGTTACGGTTGCTAGTGTTAAAAACTCATTCGAATTTTGCCTGGCACTAACTTTGATCTCTTCATTTTAAAACAAATTTTGATAATGATTTCATTTCTCTCATCCAAAACTTGTAACTTAGTGGTGATTATGGGATACCTTTACGATTTTTTTATTTTACTGAGACCTCATCCCAGTAGACATATGTCTGTGCATATTTTGGTGGGTCGCATAAAATTATCAACCCATAATGTAATTGAGCAACGGCTTTCTTTGCAATGTTGTCAAATTGTCCTCATTTAATACCAATATCCCTCATGGCAAAGTCCTTCAGCATACCGTTGCCTTACAATTCGTATGGTAATGGATCCCACAAATTGTCCTCATTTAATGCCAATATCCCTCATGGCAAAGTCCTTCAGCATACCGTTGCCTTACCATTCGTATGGTAATGGATCCCACAAATTGTCCTAATTTAATACCAATATGCCTCATGGCAAAGTCCTTCAGCATACCGTTGCCTTACCATTCGTATGGTAATGGATCCCAAAAATTGTCCTCATTTAATACCAATATGCCTCATGGCAAAGTCCTTCAGCATACCGTTGCCTTACCATTCGTGTGGTCATGGATCCCACAAATTGACCTCATTTAATGCCAATATCCCTCATGGCAAAATCCTTCAGCATACCGTTGCCTTACCATTCGTATGGGCATGGATCCCACAAATTGTCCTCATTTAATACCAATATCCCTTATGGCAAAGTCCTTCAGCATACCGTTGCCTTACCATTCCTATGGGCATGGATCCCACAAATTGTCCTCATTTAATAGGAATATCCCTCATGGCAAAGTCCTTCAGCATACCGTTGCCTTACCATTCGTATGGTAATGGACCCCACAAATTGTCCTCATTTAATGACAATATCCCTCATGGCAAAGTCCTTCAGCATACCGTTGCCTTACCATTCGTATGGTCAAGGATCCCGTAAATTGTATCAATTAAGTTTCATCAAAGCTTCTTCCTCTGTTTTAAGTCATTTTAGTTCGTTGCTAATGAGAACAAAGTATAATTGTATTTTTCATATTCTGAGGTGTTAGAGACAACCTTGCCAAGTCATTATCGTGTATAATTTTCCCCTACCTGTATCGCGAGTCCTCCTGTCTCCTATAAATATCATGAGAGAGAGAGAGAGAGAGCACTGTAGTACTTTAAGTACATTGTGTCTTTGCTGGAGCAGTAATACATGCACAGTTCGGTGTATATATTTGAGTTGTTTCACCGAGACTATATTATCACACAGTAAACTCTAAATTATTGAGTTCGGCTTTCAAAGGATTCTATACCTAGTTCTATGTACATTAATGCTTTAGAAAACACAAGATATTGTTTAATTTATATATAGAACATATAATATCAGACTATGGAATTTCTGTATTCTAATCATAATTAATTAGATCTATCTATTCATTGAACATAGGCTTTACTTTTCTCTCTGTCATTCTTGCAACAAAATGTAAACATTAGTATAAAATTTTGTATCCGAAACAAACACATCTGAGAGCATTAAAAAATATCGGATCTCTTTTAAAATCTAAACGTAGAAATGGTACTGGATGCCTTATAAAATCTAAATGTTGAAATGGTACTGGATGTCAAAAAAAATCTAAATGTTGAAATGGTACTGGATGTCAAATAAAATCTAAATGTTGAAATGGTACTGGATATCTTATAAAATCTAAATGTAGAAATGGTACTGGATGTCTTATAAAATCGAAATGATGAAATGGTACAGGGTGTCTTATAAAATCTAAATGTTGAAATGGTATTGGACGTCAAATAAAATCTAAATGTAGAAATGGTAATGGATGTCTTGTAAAATCTAAATGTTGAAATGGTACTAGATGTCTTATAAAATCTAAATGTAGAAATGGTACTGGATGTCTTATAAAATCTAATTTAGAAATGGTACTGGATGTCTTATAAAATCTAAATGTTGAAATGGTATTGGATTTCAAATACAATCTAAATGTAGAAATTGTACTGGGTGTCTTATAAAATCTAAATGTTGAAATGGTATTGGACATCAAATAAAATCTAAATGTTGAAATGGTACTGGATGTCTTATAAAATCTAAATGTAGAAATGGTGTTGGATGTCTTATAAAATCTAAATGTTGAAATGGTACTGGATGTCTTATAAAATCTAAATGTAGAAATGGTACTGGATGTCTTATAAAATCTAAATGTAGAAATGGTACTGGATGTCTTATAAAATCTAAATGTAGAAATGGTACTGCATGTCTTATAAAATCTAAATGTTGAAATGGTACTGGATATCTTATAAAATCTAAATGTAGAAATGGTACTGGATGTCTTATAAAATCGAAATGATGAAATGGTACAGGGTGTCTTATAAAATCTAAATGTTGAAATGGTATTGGACGTCAAATAAAATCTAAATGTAGAAATGGTAATGGATGTCTTGTAAAATCTAAATGTTGAAATGGTACTAGATGTCTTATAAAATCTAAATGTAGAAATGGTACTGGATGTCTTATAAAATCTAATTTAGAAATGGTACTGGATGTCTTATAAAATCTAAATGTTGAAATGGTATTGGATTTCAAATACAATCTAAATGTAGAAATTGTACTGGGTGTCTTATAAAATCTAAATGTTGAAATGGTACTAGATGTCTTATAAAATCTAAATGAAGAAATGGTACTGGATGTCTTATAAAATCTAATTTAGAAATGGTACTGGATGTCTTATAAAATCTAAATGTTGAAATGGTATTGGACATCAAATAAAATCTAAATGTTGAAATGGTAATGGATGTCTTATAAAATCTAAATGTAGAAATGGTACTGGATGTCTTATAAAATCGAAATGATGAAATGGTACAGGGTGTTTTATAAAATCTAAATGTTGAAATGGTATTGGACGTCAAATAAAATCTAAATGTAGAAATGGTAATGGATGTCTTGTAAAATCTAAATGTTGAAATGGTACTAGATGTCTTATAAAATCTAAATGTAGAAATGGTACTGGATGTCTTATAAAATCTAATTTAGAAATGGTACTGGATGTCTTATAAAATCTAAATGTTGAAATGGTATTGGATTTCAAATACAATCTAAATGTAGAAATTGTACTGGGTGTCTTATAAAATCTAAATGTTGAAATGGTACTAGATGTCTTATAAAATCTAAATGTAGAAATGGTACTGGATGTCTTATAAAATCTAATTTAGAAATGGTACTGGATGTCTTATAAAATCTAAATGTTGAAATGGTATTGGACATCAAATAAAATCTAAATGTTGAAATGGTACTGGATGTCTTATAAAATCTAAATGTAGAAATGGTGTTGGATGTCTTATAAAATCTAAATGTTGAAATGGTACTGGATGTCTTATAAAATCTAAATGTAGAAATGGTACTGGATGTCTTATAAAATCTAAATGTAGAAATGGTACTGGATGTCTTATAAAATCTAAATGTAGAAATGGTACTGGATGTCTTATAAAATCTAAATGTAGAAATGGTACTGGATGTCTTATAAAATCTAAAAGTTGAAATGGTATCGGATGTCTTATAAAAGCTTATAAAATTTAAATGTAGAAATGGTATTGGATGTCTTATAAAATCTAAATGTAGAAATGGTACTGGAGGTCTTAATTTGTTTGTTTGTTTTTTGTTTGTTTTTTTTTTGTTTTTTCTTATAGGTGTTGTCCAGTGTTATAAAGCGCTTAGAGCTTCTAAAGATTAGGCGCTATACAAAGTCCTCATTATTATTATTATTATTATTATTATCATTATTATTATAAAATCTAAATGTAGAAGTGATATTGGATGTCTTATAAAATCTAAATATAGAAATGGTATTGGATGTCTTATAAAATCTAAATGTCGAAATGGTATTGCATGTCTTATAAAATCTAAATATAGAAATGGTATTGGATGTCTTATTAAATCTAAATGTCGAAATGGTATTGCATGTCTTATAAAATCTAAATGTAATGGTGCTGGATGTCTTATAAATTCTAAATGAACAAATGGTATTGGAAGTCATATAAAATCTAAATGTAGAAATGGTATTGGATGTCAAATAAAATCTAAATGTTGAAATGGTACAGGATGTCTTATCAAATCTAAATGTAGAAATGGTACTGGATGTCTTATAAAATCTAAATGTTGAAATGGTACTGGATGTCAAATAAAATCTAAATGTTGAAATGGTATTGCATGTCTTATAAAATCTAAATGTAGAAATGGTATTGGAAGTCATATAAAATCTAAATGTTGAAATGGTACTGAAAGTCTTATAAAATCTAAATGTAGAAATGGTACTGGATGTCAAATAAAATCTAAATGTAGAAATGGTACTGGATGTCTTATAAAATCTAAATGTAGAAGCGGTATTGGATGTCAAATAAAATCTAAATGTAGAAATGGTACTGGATGTCTTATAAAATCTAAATGTAGAAATGGTACTGGATGTCTTATAAAATCTAAATGTAGAAATGGTACTGGATGTCTTATAAAATCTAAATGTAGAAATGGTACTGGATGTCTTATAAAATCTAAATGTTGAAATGGTACTGGATGTCTTATAAAATCTAAATGTAGAAATGGTACTGGATGTCTTATAAAATCTAAATGTAGAAATGGTACTGGATGTCTTATAAAATCTAAATGTAGAAATGGTACTGGATGTCAAATAAAATCTAAATGTTGAAATGGTATTGCATGTCTTATAAAATCTAAATGTTGAAATGGTACTGGATGTCTTATAAAATCTAAATGTAGAAGTGGTATTGGATGTCAAATAAAATCTAAATGTAGAAATGGTACTGGATGACTTATAAAATCTAAATGTAGAAATGGTATTCGAAGTCAAATACAATCTAAATGTTGAAATGGTACTGGTTGTCTTATAAAATCTAAATTTTGAAATGGTACTGGATGTCTTATAAAATCTAAATTAGAAATGGTACTGGATGTCTTATAAAATCTAAAAGTAGAAATGGTACTGGCTGTCTTATAAATTCTAAATGAAGAAATGTTATTGGATGTCACAAAATCTAAATGTAGAAATGGTATTGGATCTCAACTTAATCTAAATGTTGAAATGGTACTGGATGTCTTATAAAATCTAAATGTAGAAATGGTACTGGACGTCTTATAAAATCTAAATGTAGAAATGTTACTTGATGTCTTATAAAATCTAAATGTTGAAATGGTATTGGATGTCAAATAACATGTAAATGTTGAAATGGTACAGGATGTCTTATAAAATCTAAATGTAGAAATTGTATTGGATGACAAATAAAATCTAAATGTAGAAATGGTACTGGATGTCTTATAAAATCTAAATGTAGAAATGGTACTGGATGTCTTATAAAATGTAAATGTAGAAATAGTATTGGATGTCTTATAAAATCTAAATGTTGAAATGGTATTGGATGTCTTATAAACTCTAAATGTAGAAATGGTACGGGATTTGTTATAAAATCTAAATGTAGAAATGGTACTGGATGTCTTATAAAATCTAAATGTAGATATGGTATTGCATGTCAAATAAAATCTAAATGTAGAAATGGTACTGGACGTCTTATAAAATCTAAATGTAGAAATGGTACTGGATATCTTATAAAATCTAAATGTTGAAATGGTATTGGATGTCTTATAAAATCTAAATGTAGAAATGGTATTGGATGACAAATAAAATCTAAATGTTGAAATGGTACTGGATGACAAATAAAATCTGCAAGTAGAAATGGTACTGGATGTCTTATAAAATCTAAATGTTGAAATGGTACTGGATGTCTTATAAAATCTAAATGTAGAAATGGTATTGGATGACAAATAAAATCTAAATGTAGAAATGGTACTGGATGTCTTATAAAATCTAAAAGTTGAAATGGTACTGGATATTTTATAAAATATAAATGCAGAAATGGTACTGGATGTCAAATAAAATCTAAATGTGGAAATGGTACCTGACCTCTTATAAAATCTAAATGTAGAAATGGTATTGGAAGTCAGATACAATCTAAATGTAGAAATGGTACTGGATCTCTTGTAAAATCTAAATGTTGAAATGGTATTGGAAGTCAAATAAAATCTCAATGTAGAAATGGTACTGGATGTCAAATAAAATCTAAATGATCAAATGGTACTGGATGCCTTATAAAATCTAAATGTAGAAATGGTACTGGATGTCAAATAAAATCTAAATGATGAAATGGTACTGGATGTCTTATAAAATCTAAATGTAGAAATGGTACTGGATGTCTTATAAAATCTAAATGTAGAAATGGTATTGGATGTCAGATAAGATCTAAATGTTGAAATGGTACTGGATGTCTTCTAAAATCTAAATGTAGAAATGGTATTGGATGACAAATAAAATCTAAATGTAGAAATGGTACTGGATGTCTTATAAAATCTAAATGTAGCAATTGTATTGGATGACAAATAAAATCTAAATGTAGAAATGGTACTGGATGTCTTATAAAATCTAAATGTTGAAATGGTACTGGATGTCTTATAAAATCTAAATGTAGAAATGGTACTGGATGTCTTATAAAATCTAAATGTAGAACTGGTATTGGATGTCTTATAAAATCTAAATGTACAACTGGTATTAGATGTGTTATAAAATCTAAATGTAGAAATGGTACTGGATATCTTATAAAATCTAAATGTAGCAATTGTATTGGATGACAAATAAAATCTAAATGTAGAAATGGTACTGGATGTCTTATAAAATCTAAATGTAGAAATGGTATTGGATGTCAAACAAAATCAAAAGGTAGAAATGGTACTGGATGTCTTATAAAATCTAAATGTTGAAATGGTACTGGAAGTCTTATAAAATCTAAATGTAGAAATGGCATTGAATGTCAAATAAAATCTAAATGTAGAAATGGTACTGGATGTCTTATAAAATCTAAATGTAGAAATGGTACTGGATGTCTTATAAAATCTAAATGTAGAAATGGTACTGGATGTCTTATAAAGTCTAAATGTAGAAATGGTACTGGATGTCTTATAAAGTCTAAATGTAGAAATGGTACTGGATGTCTTATAAAGTCTAAATGTAGAAATGGTACTCGATGTCAAATAAAATGTAAATGATGAAATGGTACTGGATGTCTTATAAAATCTAAATGTAGAAATGGTATCTAAATGTTGAAATGGTACTGGATGTCTTATAAAATCTAAATGTAGAAATGGTATTGGATATCAAATAAAATCTAAATGTAGAAATGGTACTGGATGTCTTATAAAATCTAAATGTAGAAATGGTACTAGATGTATTATAAAATCTAAATGTAGAAATGATACTGGATGTCTGATGAAATCTAAATGTAGAAATGGTACTGGATGTCTTATAAAATCTAAATGTAGAAATGATATTGGATGTCTTATAAAATCTAAATGTCGAAATGGTACTGGATATCTTATAAAATCTAAATGTAGAAATGGTATTGGATGTTTTATAAAATCTAAATGTTGAAATGGTACTGGATGTCTTATAACATCTAAATGTAGAAATGGTACTGGATGTCTTATAAAATCTAAATGTTGAAATGGTATTGGATGTCTTATAAAATCTAAATGTAGAAATGGTACTAGATGTCTTTTAAAATCTAAATGTAGAAATGGTAGTACTGGATTCTGTGAATTTCGATGCGTTTTATTAAGTGCACTTTTTGTACACTTGTTTGCTGCCGAGTTTCGCATTATACACAAAACAGAGCTAACTTTAATAAAACAAAGCGTAAATAACAATAAGTGGAATTACAAATGGATTAATGTTAACTATACTTACATTCGGAAATTAATACAATGGAAGGCAATTCGATCAGCATAATAAACAATTTATTGCAAACAAAATGCAGTATATTCTTATTTAGTTTACTTGATCCATGATTCGGGACAATGATAACTAAATAAAGAACAAAATAAATTAGCGCATGCTTACAGACTCGCACTGATCACTTACAGGATATACGTGAGAACGCCCACGCTCCAGACGTCTAAACTAGAGGCAGTGATCCGTCCATCAAACATTTCCGGAGCTGTTTATTATTATGGAGGAAAAAAAAAAAAACAAAGAAACAAAATCGGTTATCAACCATTAAATCATTCTTTCATAACCGACTTGAAATATACTATATTCATGTATCATATATAAAGAGTGACAGAAATTTCGTCTCAAACCGACTTCACTTGCTTACAAAAAATACGTGCATCACAATCATCATACAGAACGTCATATTCGATTCATAAAATTAAAAAAACAGCAGAGGACAAAATATACTAGAAGTCATTCTTGACTATAAAGCATGATTCACACTGTGCAATAAAATGATAGAAAGTACTATAAATCAATGCAGGCTATATCATATTGCGTATTGTACAATAAAAGTGGGTACAAATGCATATAAAAAACGTCAGCAGAAGTGTTGGAAATAATTAAGTATAGCAATATATGGTAATAGCTACAAGGTGTTTAGCTTTTACTTGATCATCGGACTATACTTACATAAAATGAGAAATGTGACTATACTTAAATCATGTTCGTGCAGTCATATACATCGGTAACTGCGGTTCGTTTCAAATATCCTATTAGCTATCCCCTGGTTAGTCTTTAAAATGTCCACTTCTATTAAAAGAATATCTTCTTTTCAAAATGTATGCACATATTTCGCTATGACTTGTGAGAATACAGTGGAAATAAGGCGCAAGTCGTGCAAGAAACAACGAAGTTATAACGATGTGAATTTGTAAATGTCACACAATAAGAGATTAGTAGTCGTCGGTAGTTTAAAACCTACCACAGTATTCGGGAGTGTCCCTCATCCTTTGCTTTATTATTTCGTTTGCGAAAATTGTCGAGAGACAATGGTCGGCTGAAACATAAAAATGTTGTTGTTTTGTTTTGGGGTTTAGCGCCATTTCTAAGCGTAAGATAGGCTATGCGTGGCGGCCAGTATAACTGCTGGAGAAAGAACCCGGGGAAATCCCTGTGAAGAACCATCGACCCACGGGATTGCTGGTAGCTTTCTCAGCCAGAGAATCGACCCCAAGAGGACAGAGGTGAGACGGCAGTGATTGGCAAAGGCGAGCGCTTTAGACCACACAGATACCAGGGGCCCCCATATATAGAATGTAAATCCGATTTATAATTGGTGCACCAGATATTTCGCTTAATTTGCTTATTTGGTAACAAAAATTATATATATATATATATATATATATATATATATATATATATATATATATATATATATATGAATATAAAAAATTTTACATAAAATGTACCCATTTTCTGGCGATTAACTGTGCAACTATCAATATTTAAATAGAAAAATGAACGTTAGGTCATTTGATTAAGCTGTAGCGAATAATAACAAAACAACGCTTTTCTTTGTTCTCCTAAGATAAACGTTCTGTATATTTGTTTCTTGACATATAAAACAAGTAATTTAAAGCAAGAAAATTGAATTTTACATGAGAGAAATAAGATTTTCAAAATTTATTCAGCATCTGCCATGTTGAAACACTTTATTATATTTTTGTTGATAATATTTTATAATATAAATGTGCACGGACATTTCAATCATAGTTTCAAAAAAATAACAAAAACATCACTTGTCGTAGATTACAGAGAAGCGAATTGAAATAGTAATCAAACATTCGTCTTGAAAACACCTCCGAGATTAATGGAGAGAGAGAGAGAGAGAGGGTGTGGTGGTATTTACATATTTTAAGCGGTGCTGTTTCTGAGCTATTAGCGTAGAGTAAATTCTCGGGCTGAAAAAGAAATGCAACATACATTCAACGTCGTAGGCACAGGTGCGAAAGTAAAGGAAAATATTATGAAAGTGGCATAATTTTTACAAAAGGTATGTCGACATGTAGTCTTATCCTCGGCTCTGAATGCTGTAAAAGACAACAAACAATACAATTAGCTCCTATCTTCTCCGTATCATAGCAACTGAATTGATCTTGACACTAGTTATATGAAATTTCAGGAAATTCCTCTTTCTCACAGCTTATAATTACCGCGTAAAACGCTCTCTATGAAGGTTGGAAATGTTATTTCATCGGAGAGGGGGGAAGCGAGACTGACAGGCAGAATAAAAAAAGATCTAAAATCTTTTGTCGTGGGTAAACTATCAACTCACCTTTAAATTGTTATGGACAATTCCATATTTGTGGAGAGCCTGAAATTATAAAGCAAGTATATGCTTTACACATTAGGTCATCCACTGAACCATATGCATTATACTTAAAAGTCTCGCACGTGTTTGTTATCGTATGACTCATGTTATATTTTTATAATTGGGATGTGTATTCGGTGTATCTGCATTGTTTACAGAGATCCTGCAGCTGGATAGCATAATAAATAATGGTCAGTAGCTAAACTATAAATTTAAAACAAACAAAAAACTAAGCTGGATCATTATTAAAGTGATTTGGAATATTTTAACATTACCATCATGATCTGTGCCTTACCGCTAAGCCATTCAATATTTGCCGCACGGCGTTGGCAGCGACTCTTTCGCTGTAGTGACCCATAACAACAATCCTGTCGAGAAAAATAGTCATTTAAACATATTAACACATAATCCCACACATAATCATAAGTGTATACATATTAACACATAATCCCACACATAATCATAAGTGTGTACATATAAACACATACTCCCACACATAATAAGTGTGTACATATAAACACATAATCCCACACATAATCATAAGTGTATACATATTAGCACATAATCCCACACATAATCATAAGTGTGCACATATTAACACATAATCCCACACATAATCATAAGTGTGTACATATAAACACATACTCCCACACATAATAAGTGTGTACATATAAACACATAATCCCACACATAATCATAAGTGTATACATATTAACACATAATCCCACACATAATCAGAAGTGTGTACATATAAACACATACTCCCACACATAATCATAATTGTATACATATAAACACATAGTCCCACACATACTCATAAGTGTGTACATATAAACACATAATCCCACACATACTCATAAGTGTGTACAAATAAACACATACTCCCACACATAATCATAAGTGTGTACATATAAACACATAATCCCATACATAATCATAAGTGTAGACATATTAACACATAATCCCACACATACTCATAAGTGTGTACATATAAACATATAGTCCCACACATGATCTTAAGTGTATACATATTAATACATAATCCCACATATAATCATAGGTGTGCACATATAAACACATAGTCCCACACATAATCATAGGTATGCATATATAAACACATAATCCCACACATACTCATAGGTGTGCACATATAAATACATAGTCCCACACATAATCATAAGTGTGTACGTATAAACACATAATTCCACCCATAATCATAAGCGTATACATATTAACACATAATCCCACATATAATCATAAATACATATAAATACATAATCCCACACATACTCAAGAGTGTGTACATATAAACACATAATCCCAAATATACTCATACGTGTGCATATATAACCATATAATCACACACATACTCATAAGTGTGTACATATTAACACTTAATCGCACACATAATCATAAGTGTGTACATATAAACACATAATCCGACACATAATCATAAGTGTGTACATATACACATTAGCACCTTTCTTTTTAGTTTTTGTTTGTGATAAAATGCCTTCGGTTTAGATGTACCATTATTACTCTGCTGAATACGATTCGTCGTGAAAAATATCAGATAACTTTCAACCAAACGATTACGAAATCTGTAATAAAAATGTACCAATCCGAATGTACAAATAAAACGATTTCATATAAAAAGTCATCGTGATTATTACATGCGGTATATATGTATGTATCTATGCATGCACGCACGTACGTACGTACGTACGTACGTACGTATGTATGTATGTATGTATGTATGTATGTATGTATGTATGTATGTATGTATGTATGTATGAATGCACGTATGTATGAGATTACAATGAAGAGTGAAATGATTCCAAACCTATCAAAAAGTTCTCCTCCTGATGTGAGCTCTTGAAGCAGTATTATTTGTTTTGGGGTTTCAAACACATCTAAGAGACGCACCTGTAATGCAAGAATGGAGTACATGTACTACACCTGTAATGCAAGAAAGAAGTACCTGTACTTCTAAACAATTCTTATATACACTAAAATAAATTTCGAAATTGTCGTTCATAATGTATTAATTTATTTAAGTGGGGTATTTTATACCAACGCTTTTTATTTAAAACAAAATAAAAAAAATATTAAAAGCGTCAGGGATATTGTTATATCCTCCGTCTGTCCTTATGTATGTTGGTCTGTCCGCTACCATATTATTTCCTAAACCGCAGGGTGGAATTTCACACATTTTATATTTATGTTGCCCCTGTGGTGACCATCTGCGAGACGGTCCTCATCATTGTCCCTCCCCCCAAGTATTTTGCAAATAAAGTTGATTGTCAAGGTCAAATGTAAAAACATCAGCAAAATTCACATGTTTAAATATTTTCTGACCAAATTTCATATATTCGGCCAGGACAAGATGTTGAATTATATATTTAATGCATTTTCCATTATGACCTTTAGGTCACTGTCTGGATGGGGTGAATAAATGTATTAGACTGCCACTATTTATCATATACAAATTCAAATCTTTATAACCGATTTCATAGAATTTTCAGCTTGCACCAAAATATTAACACTAATTCACAAATCTCTTCATACATGATTTCTGCTAAGAACTTCTATAAACAGCATAGAACATTCCCCCCCCCCCCCCTTTTTTTTAGAACGTTTTGAAGAAGAAAAAAATCAAAAAAATAAATCGCAAGAAACACCAGGCAAATGCAACAAGAAACCAGCGATGTAAAGCAACCAGGACCGTTCCCGAGTTCTCCTTCCCACTAATGACTGCCAACCATTCAACTGTAAGGGACCTTTATGGACCCACAGATTGAGGCCAAACTATCAGGGTTCATTGAATCCATAAAAGCCTGGGGGAGGTGGCACCATTCCCTTCCCCAGGAACAACTAGCAGGCTGCGGTGCAGTCAGGAAGAAAGTGGCACATGCACAATTGTGCGCACGCCACTATAATTAAACTCAACAACTAATTCACATGGGATTGTATAGCAACGTCGCAAGCTACGGGCGATAATCCACTACGTTTCTGTGATAAAGGTGAGTAGCGGATTGTCTCCCGTGGATTGAAAGGAAAGGATGAAACAAAACTGTCGCCTAAGAGAAGAAATATAGTATGGCTAGACATAATCAATAGGATAGGTGTATAATATTTTGACAACTCACAACATTTTCGTTCATATGTTCTAAACATGCTTTGATGTCGACTTTGGAACGTCTCGGTTTTTCCTGGTGAGAGAAGAAAATAAAGAATGTGTTGCTAAACATAAAGTGGCTAAGTGCGTGTACTAAATAATATGTTGCATTAGATTTGTTCGATAAGTGTTGCACCTGTAAAGTCCTACATGCAATATCAAGGTGTCCACTTCTTGAGATTTCCTAATGTTTAATATTTGGGTGGAGGCACATCATCACATAGCAATATCGAAATAAACTAAGAAACAAATTTCATGCGAGTGCATAAAATCATTGAATTACAGACTGCCCAAACGGAATTAATCAGATTATAAATATTGCAATTTTCCATATTTTCAATTCTAGCGAGAAATGCAATTTGTATTTTATATTTAACACATGATTCTTCCCGAAAATGTTTGACCAAAAAATAAGATCTTGGAGAGAAGCTTACGTATCAACTACGAGCGGGACCAAACTAAAAATAAAAATTACCGGTATGGACAAATCCTATCTCAATATCATTAAATATGCACATCCTCATTGATAATACTGCCTACTTTACACCACTGTAATATAGTCAAATAAACAAGTTTTTTAGTAACTTTTGTAGCATGAGACACAATTGTAGAAAGAAGAAAAAAAACCAACAAAAAATCGATCAAAATAGCGCTTGAAAAGTTTGCGTTGAAATATAAAGATAGTTTTTAATTAGGTGGTCATACAAAAAGGAGTATACGTGGATGTGTACGCTAGTGTGTGTTGTTTTGTAAAATGCATATATTTTGATTACTTACATTCTTGTTGATTATTTTAACAGCGTTGGAAACACTGGAGCTTTTCCGTCTACAAAGGCAAATGAATGACCCGAAACGCCTGTCGATAGAAAAAAAAATTATCGCTAAAACCTTCTTTCAGTACTAAGATCAAGAAATTAAAAATAATATAGTTCATGTACAAAGGAATATTAAAACCTAACGAGGCACCGGGCCATTTATTACGTGAAGTAATTGTTACGTAAAGTTAATTTATGTACTTTTACAATCTAAATGGTCATACGATGGTTATTTAAAAAGATACAACCCGAGTCTCTTTTTAATCAGCCGTCAACAAACGCGTGATCCATCCTGCACAAACCTTTCTGAGCTTGAAATGATTCCTCAGTACATATTAAAAACAACTGACGAATTAATTCCCGTGATAAAAGAAATATCTTCCACTGGATATCAACGATCTTCACCCGCCTTCACAACAGCCACTTCTCGCTCACCAACTGCAGAATATGGTCGTTCAGAACGTGGATCATCTTCTATGGATTAGCAATCATCTTTAAAACGACGAAACCACCTCAAAATTGTATGTTACGAAAGAGAAGTTTAGATCCGAAAACTCGAACCAAGTATGCGTTGATATCAGCGGGAGATATACAAACTTCACAGTATTCTTATTAACAGAATTGTTCTCCCTTTTCGACATTTTTTACGTCACTGTCGATTACCAATGTTATGTCGGACGCCTATATATCTGCAGGTGTCCAGTGTGCTTTACTTTCAGCTCTACATCAATTTATAGAACCTTATTTTGTCTATCGATCGGGAAAATTTATTTACAGTTTCAAACAAACACACAAGTTAATATTAAACACACAAGTTAATATTCAGAACTTTTCTAATACCCCTCGCATAACAGCTTCATAAGAAAATCATACAAATGTACGTCGTACATGTCCGGCTAATCAAACTGACATTGGCACTTTGATTGTCAATCACTTAAAAGACTTGAGCAGTGTTTCATTCTTTGGAAAATATGAAATAGATCGTAACTAAAAAAAACATTTCCATTTTACCCTCCAAGCTTTTTCCCAAGGTCGTACAAGTCTCCAAATGTCTGTCTCTGATTCGTTCCTATGAGCCATAAATTGCCATCACCAATGTCCGACAATGTTTCATAATGCATCTTCCTGTAGTCAATACATCAAGTTTGTGTTATGTTTAACTTCTATGCTATGCGCCGATTACCGTATATTTCTATTCACCAGACCCACACTACGATCGTCATCATAGACGCAAATTTGTTGCTGCCTTTAACACCAGTGGGCTGAGGTGATATAAATGTTACAAGCGGGAATAGTATAAAACGGACAACACAGACCTAGTAAGCCTAAAATGTTCTGTTAGACAGTACACCAGAGTCGTCTTTTTAAAACTCGGTACTTTCATTTAGACATTTAAGGTAAGTGTAATGATTCGGGACATCGCTCTCCTTTACCTTATAAAGTGTTAAATACACTACACTCGGTCATTCTAATATAAGATATCATATTTACTGAAATACAATGCGTTAGTACTTTGGAACAAGGGAGCATATGTCCTTATTAAGTATAAAGCAAATACATGCGACTTCTTCTGAAAACTATAATTTTGATCGTCTGTTCATTTCAAATTTATTATGACACGTACAGTTGTTTTCCTTTAACACTCACTATGAACTATAGTTTGGGTTTCTTTGTTGGTCAAATCTTGAAAGCAATATACAGGTGTTCACTACGTTAATTACACTGGTCAACAGTGAAATCATTACTGACTTGAAAAGGCCCTAATCTGTAGTATTTTGGTGTGCCGAACACGAATATAACCGTGAAAAATTTGTATTGGCTCTCGTTTTGAAGATATTCATATACCTCATTTTCTATGTTTCACTGTGTAAATTTCTCCAGTAGGACTGCAGCAACATCCGGAATAATGATGTAACATTGCATAATACCATCATGCTCACATCATCCACAGTTGATTGCATCATTTTCTGATGCAATGCAATACTAATGCCATGCGGCTGCTGAAGTAAGTTGACGTCAGCAGTGTACTATACATGTGTAGGCCTATTATACTAATGCCAGGCGGCTGCTGAAGCTGACGTAAGCAGTGTACTATATAAAGCCCAATCAGATAGGTTCAGCATTTAAAATATTTTAGACGTTGTGCGAGACAGTTCAAGCTACTGTTACATAAAACTTATTATTTTATCCATTTACATACAATAAAGAACAGTAATGCCTCGAAAGTGTGTTAATACCGCGGACAATTTTTGCTATATTTGTGGGGAAGTGACATTTGCCAACCAGAAGAAAAGTATCAATTCTCAAGTGAAGAAGGCATATCATCTTTACTTCGGATGCAAGGTTGGTGACCAAGACAAGCCTTGGGCTCCGCATATATATTGTGCTACATGTACAACACAGCTTTCACAGTGGTTGAATTGCAAAAGGTCATCAATGCCGTTTGCAGTCCCAATGGTGTGGAGAGAGCCAAGCAACCACCTAAATGACTGTTACTTCTGCTTGGTTCCTCCTCTTTCCGGCGGAATAACGAAGCGAAAGAAGTCGAGAATAGTCTACCCAAACATTCCGTCTGCATTGAGACCAGTTTCACATGGTGAGGGACTTCCTATTCCAGAACCTCCAGCAGAATATTCTCTTGATTCATCTGACGAAGACAAAGGTGAGTCGACCTGTTCTTCTCCTGGTCCATCAGCATGCAGTGATCCAGATTTTCACTGTGGTGCATCATCAACCCCACACAGAATAACACAGGAAGAACTAAATGACCTGATTCGTGATTTGGACTTATCAAAGAACAAGGCAGAATTGCTAGGATCAAGACTCCAACAATGGAATCTTCTAGAAGAAGATGTCACAATTACTGCATATCGAAAGCGCCACCAGCAATTGGAGCCTTTCTTCAGAAAGGAAAGTAATCTGATATTCTGTTCCGATATTGAGGGCCTCATGAATGCTTTAAAAATCACTCATGACCCACAAGAATGGAGACTATTTGTGGACTCCTCGAAACTGAGTCTCAAGGCTGTGCTTTTGCACAATGGAAACATTCTTCCATCTATTCCAGTAGCGTATGCTGTCCACATGAAAGAGACATACGATAACTTAAGGCAGCTACTGAATTCCATTGAGTATAACAAGTACAGCTGGCACCTCTGTGGTGATTTGAAGGTAGTTGCCCTTTTAATGGGACTGCAGCAAGGATATACAAAATACATGTGTTTCTCATGCGAGTGGGATAGCCGAGCAAGGGAAATGCACTACATGAGGAAGGAATGGACTCACAGGCAGAATGTAGCCATTGGAGAGAAGAATATCCAACACCCAGCTCTGGTTGAGGCTCAGAAAATCTTGCTACCACCCCTTCACATCAAACTAGGTTTGATGAAGAACTTCGTGAAAGCCATTGACCGGACTTTGCCAGCATTCCGATACCTGCATGAAAAATTCCCTCGACTCAGCGAAGCAAAGATTAAAGAGGGAGTTTTTGTGGGTCCTCAGATTCGAGAGCTTTTCAAAGATGACCGGTTCAACAACTTGCTGGAAGGTGACGCGAAACAAGCATGGAATGCTTTTCGCCTAGTTTCTACAAACTTCCTCGGAAATGTTAGGGCAGAAAACTATAAGGAACTAGTAGAAGACATGTTGATGAAGTATAAGAAACTTGGCTGCAATATGGCTCTAAAGATTCACTTCCTTCATTCCCATTTGGATTTCTTTCCTAGCAACTGTGGTATTGTTAGTGATGAACACGGCGAACGTTTTCATCAAGATATCGCAACAATGGAACAAAGATACCAGGGAAAATGGTCCACTACAATGCTGGCTGACTACTGCTGGACACTCCTCAGAGATGCTCCCGAACAGCTGTACAAGAGACAGGCGAAGAAATCTAAGATGTAGTCAATGACTTGATTTTTTATAGGTAGGCTATTACAGTTGACCTTTTACTATTGGAATGCATTTCGTTATGTAAACATTAATTTCTTGCAGATTACAAAAAAACTAGAGCCAATTTTGCAATTTGACTGTCATATTCGTGTTCAGCACATAAAAATTGATAAGAATTGACTAATTTTATTTCAGTAACATGACTTTTGTAAAAATTTGTTGTCCAGTGTTAATGGTAAATGATATAATTTGGAATAATTGAGAATCTCATACATTGGGACACATTCCATGCATTTGATAGGTAATAACAGGCTGATAATATAAGACTGACAAATTAAACCTTTTGTTCTATTTGTTGGAGTCACAAACACTAATTCCTCGTCAGAAAAATATCAAAGCTTTAATCCAAATGCACAATTTAACAAGTGTCATACACTCTTTACGCACTAAAGCGTACATCAATTTAGCCGTTAAAGAGAATTAGGTTGCACTGTTTAATCCCTGTTTGCTACCAATATAGGAAGGCGATGCATTCCGAAAAGTTTTAAATAAAAATTATATTTATACTTTTCAATTTATATATGTCATAGTGCCAGCTTTACTAATATGTTTATATCTCTGTACGACACCTACGTTTTTCACAAGATTCTTGGATCATAACCTATCTTGAGGCCTAATTCGTCTTGTATTTATTTTCCTGCTTTATGGTGCCCAGTAATTGTAATGGCCTTGCAAGGATGTGGAGTCAAACATGATTCTGCAACCTCCTTTTACTGCACGCATTCAAACAGAAACATATTCTAATTGGCAAACTTACAATCATTTGAATATTCACTGAATAAAGAAACTTGATCGAAAATGCGCGTTTGTAGAGTATATGCAATCTTCAAGAAAATCAATAAACCCAGAAAAGTATATCATAGTGACCCAATTTTCTTTTTAAACCCAAGATGCACATACTATGTAATTCTGATGTCAGTAGGAGTACTAATATGTTTCAACCTAGACTGGAAGGATGGGCAGAGTTTTAAAGCATTTGTAACACATGCCTATCCCGAGATGCACCTTGAGTGAAAGTTTGGTGGCAAAAGGTGAAACAACATTGGGATGGGCGACCAGACACATTCTCTAACCAATTTAGTAACTTTGTTTCGATACGAGACACATGCTTCTCACAAGGTGCATCAATAGTTAAACTTTTAGTCTATGATCATTTATGTTTGAAATATTTTATTTTATATTCGCATTTTAATTTTGATGTATGAACTATGCAGTCTGAAATAGAGACTTCTTATTTTATGTTAATGGGAGAAGTAGAATGTAACTTACAGCCCAGACTAAGAATTTAGATGCACTGAGACATACACTTGTGTGAATGGACAGATGAAGCGAATCCATAAACTGTCTGTTTTGTGAAGCAGGGATATAAAAAACAATGAAACAAATTGGCTTACTCCTTTATCTCGCTGTGTTTCCACAACCATTTTGTTTTAAAATTCACATATATAAAAAGTTTTTGTACAAAAAGTCTAAATAAGCCCATATCCTCTGAAGATGATCTCAGTCTAAGAACTTCAGCAGTTCAACAAGTAATTGATGATATTTGCTTGTATTGGGATGTTTTTGTTGTTGTTGAGTGTAATTATAGTTGCATGCACACAATTGTGCATGTGCCACTTTTTTCTGACTGCACCGCAGCCTGCTAGTTGTTCCTGGGGAGAGGAATGGTTCCACCTCCCACAGGCTTTTATGGGTTCAAGGAACCCTGATAGTACTGGGTGAATAACGGGTTAATAACGGATATATTTCATGAGTGGGGACATCTTCGTTAGCCACGGTGTTTATGTGTTAACCCTATCTACACCTTGGCGGATCGTACAGATATTTCAGAGCCTAGTCCTAGTGACATCTATCGGATTTCACGAAATGTCTCCTTTAGTTTACAAACGCCAACTAACCAACAGCATGTAACAGTGGCGCGTTGTACGTCGGCTGAAAATTGCGGAGGCTATTGGCTTTAAAAGGATACTTTGTAAGTTTAATATCGAAAGTATGACTATATACCAGAAAGAAGCCACTACATGTGTATTTGAGGGAAAGGATGTATTTGTACCAACACGGACCGGCAGTGGAAAACTGCTTATTTATGAGCCTATTCCAGCTGTGTACTCCACTTGTATCGATCTTGCAGGAACAGTGCTCAAATTTGAACAACTTAATTTTGATGGGACGTGGTAGCTTACCGCCGCATCGAATGTAATTCACAGACCCGAAGTACCGAACAGTAGCGTTACTCGGGGGGGGGGGGGGTGCGGACCGCACCGGGAGACGCCATCAGAGGGGGTGACACCAAAACGACTGTCTATAAAAGTTTTGAATTTTTGTGCAGGAATGAGGTCCAGGGGGGTCACACCAACCCTAGTGACGCCCCTGGCACCGACAAATCTGAACGATCTGCAAGGTATAGACAGGGTTAACACATCGGATATTCGGTTAGCGAAGATGGAGTGGTGAAGTCACGAGATGAAATTTATCAGTTACTCACTCTCAGCAAGCAAAGTTTATTGTTATGTTATCCTCACACGTTTTGGCTAGCGATACAAATAACAGATTGAAGCAGCAGATTTCTTATGGTATCCTGGGCCATACTATCTGCTGTTTACCATTGATGTTCTGCTGTTGTTTGTGTATATTCACTAGATGTAAGTGGTAATACCGGTATACCGCGGTATATTTTTATGGAAGTCTGCAACTTTTTTCACGGTACCGGTACTTCGGTTGCTTCCGTCAATAAGGAATTTATTGAAATTCTCGAAGGATATTTAAGGATATTACCAGATTGTTTTGATTGTTCACGTCAACGTAGCTAATATTTTGTACAAAACAGTTGTATTTGTCACAAATGAACTTTGAATGCTAGGGTATAATTATATTAATGATCCTGTAGTCACATGCAGGACTCGGTTCATGCATGCCAACGTGATGGCTAGATGGAATGTGGTGAAAGATATTCGGGTGAGAATAAAGTTCAAAAAAAAATCGGACTAAAAAGTATTAATTTTCTAGTTATCCACTAGGACATGCTAATGTGTTAAGTACACATATTATTTGTATGACTGCGAATTATCCTACGATTTTCAGAAAAGTAGTTGAGTTGTTTTTTATTTGAATTTTAAGTTATTTCTCATGTCAACCAAATATTTCTCGTTTGTTGAACAAGTGTTTTATGTTTACTGTATCTCTTATGCATATATCTTACCCGGGCGTTGGCTTCCCACTCAAAGTTTTCCTGCATGTTATATCAATAGTGTAATAAGAAAATTGCCGGTCTCATTGTCGACACTTCCTGTATTTATCAACAAGCTCTTTAATGTCAGCACAGTTTCCTGTACAGGGTGTCAGCAATAGGGTATGCTTCATCACCCTACTTTAGATAAAGTTTTTTAATATTACAACTTATACAACAACGACATAAACAAAGCAAATTCTCGTACAATATTAATGGTACTGATCATTTAATTTTCCACAGGAGCTGTGACATTCTTGGCAGATATTTTCTTTTCTTTTGTCTATAGATAATCTAAGAAAAATAATATAATGGATAAAGTATGATATTATTCTGATATATCTGATGAAGCTTGTGACAGACAGAAATTAATTTTTTTTAAATAATAATGTTCAGAACTACAAATTTTTCATGGTACCCTGCCCTAATATTTGCACAAAAAGATCTGTCACGATATAATTGTCCTTCCTAATTGAATGTAAAACTCACTAAAAAAAAAATTGAAGAAAGGAAAAAGAACTTTGAAGGACTTGAACCTAGTACCTACTCTTATTCGACAGGTGTTCATGCTTACCGCTAGACCAACCAAGTGAAAAAATAGAATATAAAATCTCTTGAGCATAATGTTATCGATGACTATCGACCTGTTATGTATATTTGATTTAATTATATCTAATTTAATATATATTTATTTCAGTTTAATTGTTCGTCAGTTTTATTTTTATTTTCCATTACATGATATTGTTATGTAAATTTATTCACTAGAGATGGTACTCTTTTCAGATAATAGTTTGACCTTGACTGTTCGTTTTATAAATACCAGGTGTTCATCTAAATCCTGATCTTGTTTCAAAATTTGTAGCAACATCGTAAACAAGTTCTATTTTTTTTTTAAAATGATTGGTTGTTGTCGAGGTCACGATGGGACTTTGTGTTTAATATGTAAACAATTATTTCAAATTACTTGGATTCAAAAAGATTAATTCTGTTATTTTTCTGGAAAATACGTGTCTTAAGTATCATGTATGGTTGTAAATTTTAGAATCTGTTTTCTATGTTGTCTTAGTTTGAAAATTTAAATCTACTTTGTATTAACATGGATTCAACGAGAAGAACAAAATAAAATATTAGAGAAATGTATGGCAAAGGAAAATGTTGAAGGGACAAACTAGTTGAAAGTGAGATATCAAAGTGTGTGTGTGTGTGTGCGAGAGAGAGAGAGTGAGAATAGCCAGGATTTTTCATCCCTGGACATCCTTAAATTTTTTTCTCAAGCGATTTAGAATGTTCTTTTAAATGGTAATTTTTTTATTATTACAAATTACACTTGTCTATACCATTTCATCATAAAATGTAAACCATTTCCCACTGACTCGTTGAAAACATTATTTCAGTAGATACTTTTGTGTTCTTACACATTACACTTATCAATATCATTTCATGTACATAATTTTATAATAAAATGTAAACCATTTTCCCACTGAATCATTGAAAAGATTATTTTAAAGGGTAATTTTGGGTTATTACACATTACACTAATCTATATCACTTCATGTACATAATTTTGTAAAGTGAAAAAAATTTTATTTCATTGTAAAGTGAAATGCATTTTAACTTTGACATGTTTCATGAATTTCAACATGAAGATTTCATATAATACATCATGCAAGGAATAATATTTTTTATTTTTTTTTACAAAATTCTTTATGATATTTAGCTATACCAACTCAGAATTGATATATATAAGCAAAGATGATTTCTATTTGATATGCAGCAAATCAATCAATGACAAATTAAAATATATTTAGTACTGATGTAAACAAAGTTTTAATATGCCTTCTTTCCTCTTTTCCTTTATTTTTACTTTAAAACTATTTATGGGGAAAACCTGGTTTTCGTTATTTACATACTGAGTTATTAACTGAAATCTGGAGAAAGAACAGGGAAACTATATATATTTCTCAACCAATGAAAACAAATTGAAAAAAGCCTGATTTGCAAACATATTTTATTAAAGATATTTCATTTTAATGACCACAGATAAAACAATGGGACAGACACTCTACTCTAATTCAAGACAATTTATATTTTTACTGTTGAGTGTTAAAGCCATCTTTGATATTCTTCTACAACAAAATTTTCAAATTAGCCACTGTGGCAGCCATACTGGATGTAACATCTGCCAGATTTTTACTCATGACAAAGTAGACACTGTAAGAAGACATTTGGTGAAAACTCCTGTTGATACGACAATCCATTCTGGAGAATTAGTTGCAATAATTTTTATGATTTGAGGTCAGATTAACAACGATTTTCATCATGACCAACTAAATATCATAATTAGTGTTTTGATGAAAACCCTATGTTGATATGACTTTCCATTTAGGAGGAGTAGCAATATCAAGATTTTCAAATGGCAGCCGTGGTAGCCATACCAGATGTCAGACTGGGCTATTTTCAGTAAGTACCAACCAGATATCATAAGTTTTCACGCTCCTGTGGTCTAGTGGTTAGAGCGTCCACCTCGGATGTGGGAGGTCATGGGTTCAATCCCTGACTGAGTCATACCCAAGACTTACAAAAATGGTACTAACAGCTCCCTTGCTTGGCACTCAGCAAAAAGAGGTTAGTGTTAGGACTGGTTGACCTGGTGTCAGGATAATGTGACTGGGTGGGACATTATGCTACATGTCTGTGATATGATGCCCCAGTGCTAGGCATCACTCTAAACTTCCACACTGCAGAATCGTAGAGATATGACTGAAAAATCGTTAATGCTACGTTAAAAATCAAAATCATACACACACTCATAGATCTTTTGGGATAAAAACCAGTGTTGATATGACTTTCCATCTAGCAGGAGCAGTTATAAGATTCTCAAGATGGCTGCTATGGTGGCCATACTGAATGTCAAATTGGCACCATTATCATTTTGGACCAACCAGACATCGTTAGAAGTCTTTCAGTAAAAACCCCATATTTATATATGACCATCCATTTTGGAGAGGTAGTAATAACAATATTTTCTATATGGCTTCTATAGTTTCAATATTGGATGTCTGAGAGCACCAATGGATCAACTAGACCTTGTTGTATGGCATCTTCCACATAGTTTAGGTGGGAAATCCAACTTGTGCTAATGGATGGAGAGATGCTAGATGAAGAACAACAGGCCATCCCATAAGCTCTAATGATCTTTAATCAGTAGAGTTAAAAAAATAACAGCTATGGTATTGCGTAAAAACAATTCTACTGCTATCACAGTCAGAAATACACATAAATTAAGTCGCAATAAGCATAGTAAACTTTATCCTACAAAATTAAAGTAAATACTCATTTTTATTATATAATTACTATCACATAAATGACCCTCTTACAATGTGGCAACAAGCTCTTTTATTGCATGATGAATACAGTTTGTGAAATCTTCATGGCTGGAACTGCTCATACACTGTTCCATAATCATTATGATCTCCATGGAAATCATTGAGTACACCACATTATCGTGAGACCAATTTTTAACAATGCAAATCACATGTATAAGTGTACTACCACTTAATGAATGGTATTGATAACTCTATATGCCTTATAACAGAAACTGTTATAATGAAGGGTTTTAAAAACAGGAAATGTGTTATAATGAATGGCATTGTAGTGAGAGCACTGTATAGAAGATATAAAGTTTTATTTTTGATTTTTAATTTAAAGATACTTAGAGCAGACATCATTGCTTTGTTACACAGTATAGTTATATCCCTGCAAACTGTACATATTGCAAACTTAAAGCAGACATTGCTTTGTTACATAGTAGTTATATCCCTGCAAACTGTACATATTGCAAACTTAAAGCAGACAGCATTGCTTTGTTACATAGTACAGTTATATCCCTGCAAACTGTACATATTGTAAACTTAAAGCAGACAGCATTGCTTTGTTACATAGTACAGTTATATCCCTGCAAACTGTACATATTGCAAACTTAAAGCAGACGTCATTGCTTTGTTACATAGTACAGTTATATCCCTGAAAACTGTACATACTGCAAACTTAAAGCAGACATTGCTTTGTTACATAGTACAGTTATATCCCTGCAAACTGTACATATTGCAAACTTAAAGCAGACATCATTGCTTTGTTACATAGTACAGTTACATCCCTGCAAACTGTACATATTGCAAACTTAAAGCAGATGTCATTGCTTTGTTACATAGTACAGTTATATCACTGCAAACTGTACATATTGCAAACTTAAAGCAGACAGCATTGCTTTGTTACATAGTACAGTTATATCCCTGCAAACTGTACATATTGCAAACTTAAAGCAGACAGCATTGCTTTGTTACATAGTACAGTTATATCCCTGCAAACTGTACATATTGCAAACTTAAAGCAGACGTCATTGCTTTGTTACATAGTACAGTTATATCCCTGCAAACTGTACATACTGCAAACTTAAAGCAGACATCATTGCTTTGTTACATAGTACAGTTATATCCCTGCAAACTATGGATATATCAAAATATCTTCTACTGTAACAGCTGTAAAACTTTAGATTATCTTGATGTAGTAAATTGTTCTTTTCAATGCATCAAAGTGAAGCTGGATAAATAGCACCAAAAGATCAAGAAGGCAAAAAATTAATTTGAAGAAAAAGACAGCTAAAAGGAAAATAGAAATGGTGAGAAAAATATATAAAATATGGCAAAAGATCCATGAAAAAAAGTAACTGCAAATGATTGCTTTATTATTCCAATTAAATAAATATCAACTCAGACTTTCAAAAAAGGCATATGATTAGTCGATGACAAAAGTTATTTTTATTTTATTAATACAAGTCTCATGTAGGTACTTATAAATTGCCCATATAAAACAATTCCTTGATCTCATAACTGTAGAAATTATTACTTTTATAGACGAAATCATAATTGTAAAACAAATGGTATCTCAGTATACCATAACTGTGGGCAAAACTGCAAAAGGTGATTACTGTGATATGACTAACATTAGTATGGAAAACTTCCATATGTGCACTAAAACAGCATTTTAATTTAAAACTGTACATTTGTATTGTCTTGAATCAGACATGCATTAATCTGCATTAAAATGTCCACTGATACAACAGAACAAAATACATTAAAATTAGTCAACATTATGCTGTACATCCTTTAAATTACCACTGCAATACAGTGTGGCAAGGTCATATTATATTCAAAGATATACAAATTAATAAATTTCGAAAGCTTTATTAGATTGTAATGGAATAGATACATTTCTTTGCATAATTAAGTAAAAAGGTTCTGTATTTTGGATCAAACATTTTCTCTTAGACTATAAATTGAAGTCTGTGTAAAATTAAATGTTAACATTCAGGTTGAAACAAATGTACAACATACATTCAACTGACCATGATTTCTTCAATTAATACTTGCAATTTATACTTGCTTATAAGTCAAATCAAACAGCAAACAAGACAGATCATGTACTGCATCACATAATGTGCCTGCATATCATTTGTCTATGTTGTTTTGTTCTACTGTTTACTCCTAACAGATCCAGATCTTCCAGCTTATGAGATGGCAAATCTGGGTCTATGTAATTTGCATTATGTGATGGCAAATCTGGGTCTATGTAATTTGCATTATGTGATGGTAAATCTGGGTCTATGTAATTTGTATTATGTGATGGTAAATCTGGGTCTATGTAATTTGCATTATGTGATGGTAAATCTGGGTCTATGCAATTTGCATTATGTGATGGTAAATCTGGGTCTATGTAATTTGCATTATGTGATGGTAAATCTGGGTCTATGTAATTTGCATTATGTGATGGTAAATCTGGGTCTATGTAATTTGCATTATGTGATGGCAAATCTGGGTCTATGTAATTTGCATTATGTGATGGTAAATCTGGGTCTCTGCAATTTGCAGTTAGATTCATCTTATACACAAGTAAAAATGGTAAACCTAGTCAATTAACTTTTTGGGGTATTAATTCTTAATTCTTGTTTAAATTCTTACTCATTCAGTATCAGTTCAAACACATTTGTCTATATCTATACCAAATAACACATATAGTGTGGTTTAAAACAAAATTTTGTTTCTGCCCAAATAATTTTTTTAAGTAAGCATCTATTTAAGGACAGGATATACAATTTTGGTCAAACCCACATTTGTATGCATCTAGAGTAAAAACCTTTCACGCTGAAATTAATCTAAACAACTACTACCATGACCTTAATCCAAGCTGTGGACAGACAGACATACTGATGTACAGACGTGTACATGGATACCACAGAAATGTCTTGTCAGCTGTTTATGTGTTTTGCCACCAAACAGGTTTAAATACCAGGTCACAGGACTACATCGCCTACTGCCTGCTTTTAATAGGATTGACAGTGCTCCAAAAAAATGTTTTTTAGAAGTCACTACAACCCAGAGCTGGTGACTTTAAAAACAACCACAAGCCCTGACAGAAATTCCATAAGCCCTGACTCTCTCTGATTTTGCATATATCCAAAACTGACCCATCTTTTAACTATTATTTGTCACATACATCTGCAACTACTGCACTTAAACTATGAAAAGAAAAAACAAAATCATATTAAAATGACAAGTGTGTTTATTTGGATCTCAAAATATTTCAACAACATTTTACTCCAGGTCCTGTGGTCAGCCATTGTCTGATTGCTCGTTACTCACTGGGTCAGCAGTGTGTATGTTCATCTGATGTCTGTCTTGATTTATGCAGTTTCTCTTTACACTTTTGATGTTGTTCATAATATGTTTAACCAGTGTTACATTACACTAGTGTAAGCATGAGCATGAGACAGCTCAATTATTATTCATTAAACTTTAATTTAAAACATCTTGAACAATGCAATTTCAATTAAAACAAGACCATTTAAAAAGATCAAAATGCTTACTCACGTGTTACTGGTGAAATAATGTTTTGTCAGTCTTTCCTTCTCAACACCAAAGGATGACCACATTTCATTCAAAGGCTCAAAAGTGATCACAAATACATTTGATCCCTTTATTACTTATAATACATTTAAAAAAAACAATCTGCACTTGGTTTAAACTCTCTAAATTAGAATAGTAAAGTAATCATTTAATAGCCTGTTGTGTATACACGCTAGCCTTTATTCCATCTGGTTTCTATGCAGCACATAAATATAAAAATGGTATTTTGTCCTATTTTGTAGAATCACATGTATGTTAAACCCAAGTGAACACTAATTATAGGTAACCCAGGCAACCTGTTCCCCATTCAAAGGTCACTTTGTACACAAAGTTTACATTGTTTTTGATGGAAGTATAAATAAATAAATGATTTTCATAAAGATAAGAGGCAGATATGGGGATAAATATTAATTATTTACAAAACTTTCAACTTCTTGAAAATAAATGTCCACATATAATCAATGCAATCAAAGTTTTCTCAGGAAAATTAGATTTTTTTGACAATCCTGATGGGCACTTCACTCTGAATACAGGAGGGGTCCAATCTGAAATAAGAGGGGCACTGGGAGTTCAGCTATCGGATTTTTGAGAATTGACTGAGAGGAGATTGGTTTCTACAAAAATAATAATCGGTGGCTTTCAGATTATTGCAATAAGAAAATGTTAACTTGATTCTTGGACATGTTATTTTTTAAATCTAAACAGTTTGCAGTAATCACACCTAGACTATAATAAAACAATTGTTTACATTTCAACCAAATACATTTAATCAATAATTAAAACTGGATCTAAAATATCAACATACTGTGTATTCAAATTGCATCAAAAATCAAATTTTGACACTCAAATGTGAAAAGTATATTATGATACCACTGAAGATTGTAATAACCCAAAAATATCAACATCTGTTTTTTGTAAGTGGAGACAGTAATAACACATGTGGAGAGGGTAATAATGTAAAAATGTCAATGTCCCTTTATTTTTGAAAATACTTTAGTCTAATAATCTACTAAATAGGCCAAGACACATTTTCTTTTGAAGGACATTAATTACTTCACAGGAATTTTGCTTTTGTTTTTAATATCTTTTCTCATTTGCTAAAGAATGCAAAACATTTGCAATGAAGTTTAAGTTCGTGATTTAACTTCCACTGTTTCACAGGCATGCAACAGTCTAGATAATAATGATGTTTTGCAAAGTGAGGGGAATAAGTTTTAATGTACAGTATGCAAATACTAGTCACAATTTGGATCACTAAGCTTCATTTTGCATCTGTGCTTCCATTTCTGCCATGACCATATGTTTAACTTCAATGGACAGGTCACTGGTGTGCACTGGTTTTTCAAGGTCCTCTGTAAAGTGGGATGCCAGCATTAGTGCAACATCAGTTGCAGCCTGCAATACAATAGATGAATATCTTCAAGTACATTCTACATTCTGCAACAAAATATGAAACAAAACAAATCAGATTAATATTCCAACCTGGTTATTAACATTTATCAGGATATAGCATTATAACTAGTACTGCAACCAGCACTCAAGTACCTAAAAACAAATCAGATATATTTTAGACTCCTGTCCAAATCTGGGACTTAAGTACTTGAACAAAACTGGAGTCAACTCCTTATGACAATTTGTAGGATGTGTTACAATTGTTATATCAAATCTGCCTGACAGCACCCACTTGGGGTCTTATTGTTTCTTTTATATCATTTACATGTCAGGTCTGTATATAATACTATTTTTTAAACATAAATGAGCACTTCCATGAAACCTAATTTTAACTGAATGATTTAACAAAGTATACTAATTATCACTTGTAAAATATGTACAGGCACTGAGCACTCTACTTTTCATGCATGTATTGCAGACTGCTTACTATTATACCACTGATTGCTGTCAAACCACTTTCCTCCATTAACATGATCTATAACCATGGTTGTGCTGTCTAGCCAAAAATGTGCAATGTACTAAATTGAATACTGAGTTCTGATTGGTCAACTGAAAATGGCAGACAATCAGAATATTTTATTGTACTTTTTTAGTTTACAAAAAATTACTACACGAGCAAACTTTGCATTTACTATCAGTGGAAAATGTACTGATATTATGTACATGAATTTTCAAAACTATCTGGAAAGTCATGGATGAGTGGAAAGGCATGCGTTTTGACCTGTATAGAGATACTGCCATAAGTGGAAAGTCATAGGTGGGTGGAAAGGCATGTGTTTTGACCTGTATAGAGATACTGCCATAAGTTACTAAAATATCCAGGACATGAGTTAAGCTGAGTCTGCCACTTTGAGCACTAGTCCTATATTTAGTACCCACTGCAGTCCTAGTGATAAAACATACATGTGTATATTGATTCAGACACTTTTTACAATTAAACATGGTTTCCACAACATTTAAAGTCTGGCTTTTAAAAAACTGGGCTTAGATGTATCACTGTAACAATTCTAACAGTACTCAACATTCTTCACACAGCTGATGCTGACACTGTTGTCAATCGCAAGAGATTATCCCAAATCTGCAAATAAAGTGCAGATACCGTATACTCACTTGTAAGTCAAGTCAAATGCAAACAACAAAAAACTTATCTGCTGTAGCATAATACACATGCAGATGAAAGTTTATGTTCTTAGTTCTCTTAACGAACTTCATAGATGCACAGACCCAGATCAGCTTAAGAAATATGCAATGGCAGATCTGGGTCTGTGCAGTTTGCAGATGGACTCAACTTATAATTGAGTATATATGATGGCAAAAAGATTTCTCATCAAAGTTCTTTGAAGCTTACATGTACTGGTTTCTTCACATTTATGTGCATCATTTTTCTGCTATCAAAATAAACTGTGAAAAGAACACTGTTATGCTTGATAACTGCGTAAAGAACACTGTTATGCTTGATAACTGTGTAAAGAACACTGTTACGTTTGTAAACTGTGTAAAGTACACTGTTATGCTTGATAACTGGGTAAAGAACACTTATGCTTGATAACTGTGAAAAGAACGCTGTTATGCTTGACAACTGGGTAAAGAACACTTATGCTTGATAACTGTGAAAAGATCACTGTTATGCTTGATAAGTGGGTAAAGAACAATTATGCTTGATAACTGTGTAAAGAACACTGTTATACTTGATAACTGTGTAAAGAACACTGTTATGCTTGATAATTGTGTAAAGAACACTGTTATGCTTGATAATTGTGTAAAGAACACTGTTATGCTTGATAATTGTGTAAAGAACACTGTTATGCTTGATAACAAACTGATACATAACCAGAGCCGATTTTTGTGCCTCTTGTAATTGACGTTTCTTCAGAAGCAGAAATACCTGAGTGATTGCAGTAAATGATCCACTCAGTGCTTATTGCTCTGTAAAAGCAGTTTATGTGCAAGTTAGCTTGTTCTTGTTGTTGTGGGGTTTAACACCATTTCTCAGTGCAACATAGGTTATATATGGCAGCCAGTATAACTGGTGGAGGAAGAACCTGAAGGACTCACAGTACTAATTCAACTCTAATAGTAAACATATGGAAATACTTCAACTCTAATAGTAAACATATGGAAATACTATCATATTCAAAATTCAATAACTTAAAATTTCTGAGTGCTGATGATGAGACCAATAATTCTCCATGCACAACTAACCTTGGTGCAAGCTTATGTGTGGAGAACACCATATGAGCCGCGGCATTTTGTTTATCTACATGTGCATGAAACACATGTTATTGATTCTGCACCAAATGAATCAGGCGCTACTTTTCATTATTGAGTACTCCTGAGTCAAGCCTGTAAAAATACTAAAATTGCATCAATAGAATTTTGTCTATATTTTTTTACAATTACATATAGGATAAACTCTCAAAAGATATTTTTACTAAAATTTTAATTTTCATTATTAACCAATTATGGACCACCAAACCCGTAAATACTCTGTTATTTGTTCACCCATTTTTAGACGTATAATTAGTACCATGTGTCCTATAACCAGATTTAAATTTTTCAGAAAAAGTTGTATTTTACTCATTGATATTGGAGCATAATTGTTAGAAAGATATGGCCATGCTTGTGCATGGATAATAGTGCAATAGCATTTTATGTAATACCAATGTCTATAGCTAAATTGCATCCGCATTGCATGTTGCTGTGTTGTAATGTACTTATTAGTGGCTTATTCTTGTTATTAAAATAATTGTTTTCTGCCTTTGTATCTTCATGTTATCTTTCTATGGCATGCATGCTACACAAAAGAAACACAAGCATGCCAACATCAGCAAGTATGACATCACACTGTATCAAATTACACGATGCATTGTATTTTCATCTCTCACTGGCTATAAGACAAGTTTTAAATGTTTTAAATTTCAAAATTGCATTTCTTTTTTGCTGACTCTCACAGAAATAAGATGCAGTGCATCCCTATTCACATCAATCAAACAAAATAAATAAGTGTGCCACATGATAGGTCAAATGATAAGAGGCCATTACCCTTTTGTGACTAAAACAAATACACACACCCATGAAGCATCAGGAGATGCTGACATTCCAAACTTATTTAAAGTATCATCACATATGATTCATCACCCCCAAATCTTAATAAAAAGGTTTAAAAGCCAAAGAAAAGTTCCATAAGATTTATTATGCTGAAGAATTAAATAACAGAGTGCTACTTTTTAGTATAAAACTATGGGAAGGGTGAGGAAGCAAAGAACAGAGTAATTTCTTCAAGCCTGGCAATGTTCCCCACAACAAGGAGGAAAATGTGCAGCAACCCAAAAGACACAGCCACTTGAGGTCTGTTACATAAGGACAACAACAGACAAATTTGAAAAAGCTATCCAAAGTTCCTATAATGCTGACATTGATGTTGGAAACAGAAAGCCTATGTACAAACTGCTGAGGCTCAAGCTAAGAATTAAGCTGGAGGTGGAGAAATATGTGGAAAACTTTGCAATGCCAAGACAAGTCCATGTTTCTATGCAATATTCAGACACTGATAAACTTATCACTGCATAAACTGCTTGTTAAATTTAAGTAACAGAACTGAATTGCATGTTAAAGTTGTCTAATACAAAAATTGATACCTACATTTACCGAAAACTCATAAAAAGTTAAGAAAAAGTCTCAAAATCATTACTGTGGCTACTTTCCACTATAAGCAGTGTTAAATTATTTACTTTTTAATATAAAGCTGAATAAAATGCATAAATTATTGGAAAAAGAGAAACAAAGGAAACCATGCAATCACTCAATTACAGTCAAAGGGGAGGGAATACACCTGATTTGGCAAACCATGTAGCAAGCTCTAATTTACAGCTAAATGATTCCTTACTATTACTTGATAGTAAGTGCAGAGCAATGATGGTTTTATAAATAGCTTTTGTTTCAAATATGAAACCATATTTCTGACATGAAGCTTGTTTTCATCTATTCACAACAACAGATCTGGTGAACAAAACACATATCGCTTAGTGCACACAGGAAAAAATGCTAGGATGTGAAATAATGTGTTCCAAGAGCACCAGTTCCAATACCCTGACTATAAAGGTTTTCTATCATGGGACTTGGTACATAAAGAGAAAAGAGGTCTGATGTGGTGGGAGAGAGCAATATGTTCACCATGCAGTTATACATCAAGAATGTTTCAACTGTATGAAGAGATGCCGAAGAGAGGTTGGGGAAGAAAAACTGCCTGTGTAAATAATGCAATACAGATAGGACTTTTGCAGACTTCTATTGGGAATGAAAAGTTGAAAACTATTCTTTTAAGTGAAAATGTCCCTCCCTGCTCCCTCAACAAAAGGGATGCAGAAAAGTTACAATACTATTTGCCAAAAAATTGAATGTACCAATATGAGAAACATGCTGAACATAAAAAAGGTGTCAAGGAGTTTAATTCTATGATAGGAAATAAGACAGCAATAATTGATATTCAATGTGACTCGACATATAATAATGCAATTTACAGGTTGAGGCAAAGCAGCATGTGCACAGTCCTTGATTTTTACAATGTTCTCTGCTTTGATCTACTGAATATGTCTCTAAAGTTAAATGATCAGTATTGATACATAAGTGATTGTGACATAAGTGGCTCACATTTAAAATCTCTCCCCCACCCCCTTTTGGGGAATTGTTGTTAAATGGTATTTAACCATATAGGCCAATCTGTGGGCACCATCATATGAAATTCTGCCATCAGGCCATACTATGCTCTTTTACCCATGGCCGGATCTATCTACTGCCACTGTCCAGTGTATAAAACCATTCCTATCTGTCTTTTGTATAGATTTTTTCTCCAAAATCACATGCAAACCATGAAAAAAAGACTCCATTATGATTGTCATATGCAAAAACCACCAAAATGATACTCTGGATGCATATGGTAACCACAGAAACAACAAGCTCCAATTATGGTATAGGCTGCATACAGGACTCACGGTACTAATTCAACTCCAACAGTAAACATGGAAACACTATCATATTCAAAATTCAATAACTTAAAATTTCTGGGTGCTGATGATGAGACCAATAATTTTCCATGCACAACTAACCTTGGTGCAAGCTTATGTGTTGAGATCACTATATGAGCTGTGGTATTTTGTTTTTCTACATGTGCATGAAACACATTTTATTGATTCTGCACCAAACGAATCAGGTGCTACTTTCATTATTGAGTACATCTGAATCAAGCCTGTAAAAATACTAAAATTGCATCAATAGAATTTTGTCTATATTTTTTTAAATTACAGATAGGATAAGCTCTCAAAAGATATTTTTACTAAAATTTTAATTTTCATTATTAACCAATTATGGACCACCAAACCTGTAAATACTCTATCATTTCTAGACTGGTTCACAGTTCTTCCGTATAATTAGTACCGTGTGTCCTATAACCAGATTTAATTTTTTGGGAAAAAGTTGTATTTTACTCCTTGATATTAGAGCATAATTGTAAGAAAGAATTGGCCATGTTTGTGCATGGATAATAGTGCAGTATCATTTTATGTGATACCAACGTCTATAGCTAAATTGCATCCGCATTACATGTTGCTGTGTTGTAATGTACTTATTAGTGGCTTATTCTTGTTATTAAAATAATTGTTTTCTGCCTTTGTATCTTCATGTTATCTTTCTATGGCATGCATGCTACACAAAAGAAACACAAGCATGCCAACATCAGCAAGTATGACATCACACTGTATCAAATTACACGATGCATTGTATTTTCATCTCTCACTGGCTATAAGACAAGTTTTAAATGTTTTAAATTTCAAAATTGCATTTCTTTTTTGCTGACTCTCACAGAAATAAGATGCAGTGCATCCCTATTCACATCAATCAAACAAAATAAATAAGTGTGCCACATGATAGGTCAAATGATAAGAGGCCATTACCCTTTTGTGACTAAAACAAATACACACACCCATGAAGCATCAGGAGATGCTGACATTCCAAACTTATTTAAAGTATCATCACATATGATTCATCACCCCCAAATCTTAATAAAAAGGTTTAAAAGCCAAAGAAAAGTTCCATAAGATTTATTATGCTGAAGAATTAAATAACAGAGTGCTACTTTTTAGTATAAAACTATGGGAAGGGTGAGGAAGCAAAGAACAGAGTAATTTCTTCAAGCCTGGCAATGTTCCCCACAACAAGGAGGAAAATGTGCAGCAACCCAAAAGACACAGCCACTTGAGGTCTGTTACATAAGGACAACAACAGACAAATTTGAAAAAGCTATCCAAAGTTCCTATAATGCTGACATTGATGTTGGAAACAGAAAGCCTATGTACAAACTGCTGAGGCTCAAGCTAAGAATTAAGCTGGAGGTGGAGAAATATGTGGAAAACTTTGCAATGCCAAGACAAGTCCATGTTTCTATGCAATATTCAGACACTGATAAACTTATCACTGCATAAACTGCTTGTTAAATTTAAGTAACAGAACTGAATTGCATGTTAAAGTTGTCTAATACAAAAATTGATACCTACATTTACCGAAAACTCATAAAAAGTTAAGAAAAAGTCTCAAAATCATTACTGTGGCTACTTTCCACTATAAGCAGTGTTAAATTATTTACTTTTTAATATAAAGCTGAATAAAATGCATAAATTATTGGAAAAAGAGAAACAAAGGAAACCATGCAATCACTCAATTACAGTCAAAGGGGAGGGAATACACCTGATTTGGCAAACCATGTAGCAAGCTCTAATTTACAGCTAAATGATTCCTTACTATTACTTGATAGTAAGTGCAGAGCAATGATGGTTTTATAAATAGCTTTTGTTTCAAATATGAAACCATATTTCTGACATGAAGCTTGTTTTCATCTATTCACAACAACAGATCTGGTGAACAAAACACATATCGCTTAGTGCACACAGGAAAAAATGCTAGGATGTGAAATAATGTGTTCCAAGAGCACCAGTTCCAATACCCTGACTATAAAGGTTTTCTATCATGGGACTTGGTACATAAAGAGAAAAGAGGTCTGATGTGGTGGGAGAGAGCAATATGTTCACCATGCAGTTATACATCAAGAATGTTTCAACTGTATGAAGAGATGCCGAAGAGAGGTTGGGGAAGAAAAACTGCCTGTGTAAATAATGCAATACAGATAGGACTTTTGCAGACTTCTATTGGGAATGAAAAGTTGAAAACTATTCTTTTAAGTGAAAATGTCCCTCCCTGCTCCCTCAACAAAAGGGATGCAGAAAAGTTACAATACTATTTGCCAAAAAATTGAATGTACCAATATGAGAAACATGCTGAACATAAAAAAGGTGTCAAGGAGTTTAATTCTATGATAGGAAATAAGACAGCAATAATTGATATTCAATGTGACTCGACATATAATAATGCAATTTACAGGTTGAGGCAAAGCAGCATGTGCACAGTCCTTGATTTTTACAATGTTCTCTGCTTTGATCTACTGAATATGTCTCTAAAGTTAAATGATCAGTATTGATACATAAGTGATTGTGACATAAGTGGCTCACATTTAAAATCTCTCCCCCACCCCCTTTTGGGGAATTGTTGTTAAATGGTATTTAACCATATAGGCCAATCTGTGGGCACCATCATATGAAATTCTGCCATCAGGCCATACTATGCTCTTTTACCCATGGCCGGATCTATCTACTGCCACTGTCCAGTGTATAAAACCATTCCTATCTGTCTTTTGTATAGATTTTTTCTCCAAAATCACATGCAAACCATGAAAAAAAGACTCCATTATGATTGTCATATGCAAAAACCACCAAAATGATACTCTGGATGCATATGGTAACCACAGAAACAACAAGCTCCAATTATGGTATAGGCTGCATACAGGACTCACGGTACTAATTCAACTCCAACAGTAAACATGGAAACACTATCATATTCAAAATTCAGTAACTTAAAATTTCTGGGTGCTGATGATGAGACCAATAATTTTCCATGCACAACTAACCTTGGTGCAAGCTTATGTGTTGAGATCACTATATGAGCTGTGGTATTTTGTTTTTCTACATGTGCATGAAACACATTTTATTGATTCTGCACCAAACGAATCAGGTGCTACTTTCATTATTGAGTACATCTGAATCAAGCCTGTAAAAATACTAAAATTGCATCAATAGAATTTTGTCTATATTTTTTTAAATTACAGATAGGATAAGCTCTCAAAAGATATTTTTACTAAAATTTTAATTTTCATTATTAACCAATTATGGACCACCAAACCTGTAAATACTCTATTATTTGTTCACCCATTTCTAGACTGGTTCACAGTTCTTCCATATAATTAGTACCGTGTGTCCTGAAAAACCCTGGTAAGAACAATAACCAAGAGGAAGTTACTGGCAGCTTCTTACAAACCCACATTGGCTAAACCTGAGACTTGAACTCACACAGACATACATGACATGGTAGTGATCAGTAAAGATGAGTACTTTAGATCACTCTGCCAGCTGTGGCCCCATGAAGGTTAGGATTCAAACAATTTTATATTGTCCCCTAAAAATGATCTAAAACATAAAAGGAAATGTACCATATATACCCGCTTAAAAGAAGATACCACTTGCAAATTGTACATTACCAGATATAACATCTCATAATGCTCCAACAAATCTGGATCTGAGCAGTTTTGTAAGGAGTAATCAGTAGACTAATAGATAGACCCTAATCTGCAGGTACTTCATACTACAGCATATCAGAATCTTTGTTGTTTGCAGTTTGATTTGACTTATAAGTGAATACATACAGTAACCATGATCCAATGAAAACAAAACATAACGATGCCAAGACAATGCTATGAGAATATGAACTGAAAACAATTCAGGATGATTTAATGTAAAATATTGGAATATTTAACTTTTTGAGTACATTATATTTTACACAGTTAAGGCAAACAGTCATAACATCAAAAAGAATGGGACTATAACTAATCTTTACCAGACTATAACTAAGCTTTACCAGACTATAACAATGCTTTACCAGACTATAACAATGCTTTACCAGACTATAACTAAGCTTTACCAGACTATAACAATGCTTTACCAGATTATAACTAAGCTTTACCAGACTATAACTAAGCTTTACCAGGCTATAACTAAGCTTTACCAGACTATAACTAAGCTTTACCAGACTATAACTAAGCTCTACCATACTATAACTAAGCTTTACCATACTATAACAATGCTTTACCAGGCTATAACTAAGCTTTACCATACTATAACTAAGCTTTACCAGGCTATAACTAAGCTTTACCAGACTATAACTAAGCTTTACCAGGCTATAACTAAGCTTTACCAGACTATAACTAAGCTTTACCAGGCTATAACTAAGCTTTACCAGGCTATAACTAAGCTTTACCATACTATAACTAAGCTTTACCAGACTATAACTAAGCTTTACCAGGCTATAACTAAGCTTTACCATACTATAACTAAGCTTTACCAGACTATAACTAAGCTTTACCAGGCTATAACTAAGCTTTACCAGACTATAACAATGCTTTACCAGGCTATAACTAAGCTTTACCATACTATAACTAAGCTTTACCAGACTATAACTAAGCTTTACCAGGCTATAACTAAGTTTTACCAGACTATAACAATGCTTTACCAGGCTATAACTAAGCTTTACCATACTATAACTAAGCTTTACCAGACTTTAACTAAGCTTTACCAGGCTATAACTAAGCTTTACCAGGCTATAACTAAGCTTTACCATACTATAACTAAGCTTTACCAGGCTATAACTAAGCTTTACCAGACTATAACAATGCTTTACCAGGCTATAACTAAGCTTTACCATACTATAACTAAGCTTTACCAGGCTATAACTAAGCTTTACCAGGCTATAATTAAGCTTTACCAGACTATAACAATGCTTTACCAGGCTATAACTAAGCTTTACCATACTATAACTAAGCTTTACCAAACTATAACAAAGCTTTACCATACTATAACAAAGCTTTACCAGACTATAACAAAGCTTTACCAGGCTATAACTAAGCTTTTCCATATTATAACAATGCTTTACCAGACTATAACAAAGCTTTACCATACTATAACTAAGCTTTACCAGGCTATAACAAAGCTTTACCATACTATAACTAAGCTTTACCAGACTATAACAATGCTTTATCAGGCTATAACTAAGCTTTACCATACTATAACAAAGCTTTACCAGGCTATAACAAAGCTTTACCATACTATAACTAAGCTTTACCAGACTATAACTAAGCTTTACCAGACTATAACAAAGCTTTACCAGGCTATAACTAACAATATTTACACAACTCAATGCTAAACAGCATAAGTTAACATCACAGATGTTGATGATCTTCTGTTTTGAAATCTAGTCAAGTTCACATTTTTGTCAACATGTGACTCAGATTGAAAACATTAAGTACACTAGAATGCAGTTCTGTTCCATTATTAAAACATTATTATTATTACACAAACATACATGGTTTGGTTTTGTTTGGGTGTTTTACAGCATAGCAACACAAGTAGTAACTGCTACAATTGACCGAATGATGGCTAAAATCTTTTCTTATTTAAAATATACCCAGAAAAAAATAGTTTGCTGAAACTTCAAAGAAAACTGATTACTTCCGAAGCACTGATTGACCTGTATAAATAACAAGCAATGAAAATCAGTCTCAATCAATGTTCTACAATTATTTTGATGATGTTGTCACGACAAGAAATGGGCATTTGTTTATTACTCCAAGGCTGTCCATTAGCGGTAGCTTCAATAACACATGCAAGCTTCATCAAAGAAAACCGACTACAATAAAAACAAATAACCTTTCTTCAAAGGAAATCAGCACCAAACTTAAATAAAGCAATGGAATCTGGTGGATTGTTGCATTTTCTAAAGTGACTGGAACATGTTTATTGTTCCATTACAGTTTCCTTTTTGCAGGAAAAAAAGTTTATGCTTATAGTCACTACCAATGGCGACATAAAACAAAAATTTTTGAAACCATAGATGTCTGGCCATCAGATGAATTGAAGATGGGGTGTCTCAAATAGGTGTTTGTTAAACTTGTTAATCTGCTAACATGATTTCATTTCCCTATGAACTGCCTCATAATAATAATAATAATAATAATGAGGACTTTGTATAGCGCCTAATCTTTAGAAGCTGTAAGCGCTTTACAACATTAGACAACACCTATAAGATAAGAAACATAATAATATTATTACAAAAACAAACAACATGAAATTAGAAAAACATGAAAAAATAAAAAACATGCTGAGACTCTTTCAGGTAGGAAACATTATTAGGTCTTTAAGTTTGTTCTTGCAGTCGAAATAAGTGAGTTTTGAGAGCCTTCTTGAATGTGATCACTGTGTCTTTGTGTCTAAGTTCAGTGGGCAATTCATTCCACATTGCTGGGCCCGGGTATGCAAAAGAACGCTGTCCATATGACTTTGTTTTCATAGTGGGAATAATGAGTATACGATTGTCAGAAGAGGAGTGTAAGTATCTTGCTGGTGTGTATACATGGGTGAGGTCAGATAGGTATGTTGGACTAGAGTCCGACAGTGAAATGTAGCACAGAGAACAAATTTTGTGTTTGATTCTGGATAGAATGGATAGCCAGTGTAGGGTACAGAGCAGCGGGGAGGTGTGCTCTGATCGTGGTACTCTAAGTATGATCCAAGCAGCTGTGTTTGAACTTTTTGAAGTTTCTGGAGTACATATTGAGATGAATCAGACAGAATTGATTTACAATAGTCCAGTCTTGAAAGTACTAATGAACACAAAAGTGTTTTAGTGGCATCAACTGAAAGATATTTGCGAATTGAGCTGATGCGTCTCAGCTCAAGATATGCAGCCTTGCATAAGTTCATGACATGTTGGTGTAATGTGAGAGTATTGTCCAGAGTAACACCTAGGTTTCGTACTGATTGTGTGAATTTAATGTTGGCATTGCTGATATTTATTGTTTGAGGTAAAGGATGTGAATGAGAAAGTCTTTGTGTTGTGATCAGAATGGCCTCAGTTTTATCATCATTCATCTGCAGCTTGTTACAAGTCATCCATGATTTCACATCAGAAATGTACCTCTCTACACCTTGGATGGTAGCATCAACTTCAGTTGGGTGGCTAGATTTGTATATTTGGGTGTCATCAGCGTACAATTGGTGAGACACTGGATGATGATCTATGACACTTGAGAGCGAATGAGTGTACAGAATGAAAAGAACAGGTCCAACAACAGACCTCTGTGGACCACCACAATATAGATCAACTGGGCTGGAGTGTATTCCATTTGCAGATACAATTTGTGTCCTGTTGACCAAGTAGGACTTGAACCACAGTAAAGCTGTATCATGAATGCCAAATACATGCTGGAGACGGTGAAGTAATATATCATGGTCTATTGTGTCAAATGCTGCAGACAAATCAAGGAGGGTGAAGACTGTAATCTTTCCGCTATCCAATGCAGAGAGAATGTCATTAACTACTTTTAGAAGAGTAGTTTCAGTACTGTGGCAAGGACGATATGCAGATTGTACATTGTGAAAAAGACTGTTTGAATTTAGATGAGATACAAACTGGGATAGAACAACCTTTTCTAAGATTTTTTAAATGAATGGGAGATTAGAAACTGGGCAGTAGCCTTGGCAAGATGATAGCTGTCTCCAGATGACCAAATTCTAAGCCAAGTTAAGTACAAGTACATCAATTATAGCCACAAGCTGCTGGCAACAGTATTGTAGTGAATTGTTTAGTGACAATCAGATATGGATCAAATGAGCTCTACCAATTTTTTCTATGTGTTTCTTGCATTTTCTAATGGTATGTGACTTATAACATGGTTCAGTCTATACCACCATCAGGTTCTACAGACCCCAACTGCCATGTTATAGTTGGGTCACACTATACTCAATACAAATTTCTGATAACAGTTGAGATATCCATTAGTTAAGCTTGCTGAATAATTCTTACCTATCCAGTGACTATTTAATAATATATTTATCAAAATGACTTCTCTTACTCTGGCTGCTACTCACTTCGACATGACACTGTATCTATTGTGGCAGAGCGTAACACAAATAAAAAAAATATAACAGAACAATCTATTCTACACCAGCAATTTTGCAGTACTATAATGTGATGATAAAAGATAGTGGTCAATGTTGTTTTGTATTACTGATTTTTATATCATTATTCCTAAAATCTAACTGACAAGCTTTTATCCTGATTTTACTATGTAAAATCACAGGTTTTGAGAACACTTGGATTGAAACCCAGGAGGAGAAACATAGTGACATGTAACAATAATTACCTTGATTAACCACTACAGGTGAGGCCTTACACAACAAGTGTGAGCATGCAGTCCACTCACCTAATTAGTATACCAAATTCACATGTATAACATATGGCAATATACAGTGCCAAGTCATTAACATGGAAGTTTACCATGAAATAAACAGATTTATCTTTACATCAATGATGAGTGAATGTTATCATAACACACAAATATGTAACCCATATTAAGTAAAGCATAAACTATAGGTCACTGTGACCTTCTTTGGTTGTAAGAGTATAGTAGTAACAGAGGTATATTCAACTGTCACTTTTCGTTACTGGACCATAAATAGTACGAATACAAATAAACTTTCAACATAATTTTTTTTTAAAGTCACTGAAGCATGAAATATGGGTCACAGTAAACTCCTTTGGCAAAGAGGATGCAGAATTTATCAAACTGCATCCACACACCAAGTTTCACGATTCTAGGTGGAACAATATGTATATAATGTGCCATAAATGCATGTGGTTATGAATTAAATGCAAACATTTACTAAAGCGAGTACCAAGATGAAATAAAGGTCATAATGAACCTCTATTGTTGTTAGAGTATGGTAGTAAATGTGATGCATATCATCATCTATGTCAATTTCTAGCATGAACGGTGTCTGAGAAATCAACATCACACACAAAATTTAAGTCATTGAAGAATAAAATATAGGCCATAATGACCTACTACTGAAATAAGGAAGCACTGCTCATCAAGATGCATCCCAAAGTTTCATACTTCTATATAGGAAATAAGGAAGCACTGCTCATCAAGATGCATCCCAAAGTTTCATACTTCTATATAGGAAATAAGGAAGCACTGCTCATCAAGATGCATCCCAAAGTTTCATACTTCTATATAGGAAATAAGGAAGCACTGCTCATCAAGATGCATCCCAAAGTTTCAAACTTCTATATAGGAAATAAGGAAGCACTGCTCATCAAGATGCATCCCAAAGTTTCATGCTTCTATATAGGATTGTATGCACTTTGCATGCCAAAGAATCTATGTGGTAATGAGGAAAATGCAGAATTATAACTTAAGCCATCAAAATATAAAAAGTAGGTCACAGTGTCTTCTGACCCTATTCTTTTCACAGAAATGATTATATAATGTGTCAATACCTTAAGTTTTCTCTTGGCGTTGAATTCTTTGATCTTGGACTGAGTAACCTCCATATGATCATTCTTGGCAGCAACACCTCTCACCCATGGGTGCTTCAAAGCTTGGGTGGCTGTAGGTCGCTTCTTGGGGTCTTTTGTCAGCAGTTTCCTAATCAAATCCTGAAAGTATTATTTATACTATTTTATGCCAACAAAAATGCAGACAACAGAGTTTGTTAATACCATGAGTCCATATTTTGAGACATGGTAACCCAAACCATGAATTTCTGTGTATCTTAAAAATAAAAAGAATTAGTGCTTGTTTCTTCTTTGGTTTAGGTTAGATACAGTAAACAAAATAAAAATACTTTTGGAATCACCTTTTTGGGAATGAAAATTGTCCATCAGTAGGTAATTTGTTAATCATATGAGTTATAGTTCCTAATGAGAAAGAGTTGTATCCCTTTTGATAAAAGAACCCCCTAACCATTTCTATGTTTGAGTCAAGCAAGTAAAACTGCTAGTTCAATAATTCCTCTTTATTGTACGTGGGAACAATTCTCAGGCACATTAGAGTGCACCAGTTGAATGACTGAAAGAAAGCTTGTAAAGCAAATGATAAACTGCTTTCTGAACATTTAAGCAAAATATTTGCTAAGTCAAGAAAACAAATTTATTTTCCCTCTCAACATTTGCAAACTGAGACTGAGTGACCTCTTGAGAAAATCTGCATCAAGCTGGTAAAAAGCATATAGTCATTTTAAGATTCTATCAAAAGCTAATGGAAGATACAAAACAAAATCAATGTAACTTTCGGGAGTCTGGGAGGATGCATGTGTATTATGATCAGGTAACTATTATTGAAGAAACATATTTTACTAAAACAAATTGGTTTCTTCTTCAAATATGGTACTCGATCATAATACCTTAGGAGAATAGATAAGAGGTGAATAGGTAATAGGTGGAGGGAATTACATCCCCTTGCCCAAGAGAGGCCAACTCCCAAGGTATATCATATACTTTGTAGATTACCAAACTGAAGAATTTCATGTCTGGGAGTGGCTTTGAAAAGGAAAGTTTCCCTCCCCCAAATCTGGTGGAATTTTTGAAGTTGCATCCCTAGGAAGAGAATGAGGTGGAAAGGTAACCTTTTATATCATGGCTATAGGTCCTGCCAGGTTGAGCTGAGCCTTTTGGAATGAAAGATCTCCGAGATTAATTCTAGAGACAGTGAACTCTAACCTCCACCCCACTGCAGGGAAAATATCAGCGATGGAAAAGTTTCACTCAGACGGAACGCTTGTGGAGACTGCCCTAGCCAAAATGCATAGCAAATTCATTGATCTGGGCTTATTTCCTGATATGAGTAGCAAATTCATTGACCTGGGCTTATTTCCTGATATGAGTAGCAAATTCATTGATCTGGGCTTATTTCCTGATATGAGTAGCAAATTCATTGATCTGGGCTCATTTCCTGATATGAGTAGCAAATTCATTGATCTGGGCTTATTTCCTGATATGAGTAGCAAATTTATTGACAAGGTGTTATTTCCTGATATGAGTAACAAATTCATTGATCTGGGCTCATTTTCTGATATGAGTAGCAAATTCGTTGATCTGGGCTCATTTTCTGATATGAGTAGCATATTCATTGATCTGGGCTTATTTCCTGATATGAGTAGAAAAATCATTGATCTGGGCTTATTTCCTGATATGGGTAGCAAATTCATTGATCTGGGCTTATTTCCTGATATGAGTAGCAAATTCATTGATCTGAGCTTATCTACTGATATGAGTAGCAAATTCATTGATCTGAGCTTTTTTCCTTATATGAGTAGCAAATTCATTGATCTGGGCTTATTTACTGATATGAGTAGCAAATTCATTGATCTGGGCTTATTTCCTGATATGAGTAGCAAATTTATTGACAAGGGGTTATTTCCTGATATGAGTAGCAAATTTGTTGATCTGGGGTTATTTTCTGATATGAGTAGCAAATTCATTGATAAGGGGTTATTTTTTCATATGAGTAGCCAATTTGCCATTTTATCCAAAACAAAAGTGCTTCTGCTGATGTCATTCTTTTCCTCTTTGAATTATTTAAAGAAGAAATAAATTAGCACTAATTGTCCCAAATTTAGATTTTCAATTTGAAAAATGAAGTCAGAAATGAAAGTTTTTCAGTTTGTGGTTTGTACTAATAATTTCTGTCTAATTTTCTTTCTACCTGAATGTGCTTATGGAGTAAATGGTTATCATTAGCATACAAACCAGATTTATACATGTGGTACATACCATAAATTGTATACATCACACATTTACCAAAATTTAGTTTTAGTAGTGAAAGTATAAAAAAATGAATTTTAGTTAATTTAATGAGGAAAATAACTTTTGCCAAAATATTTTCCAAGTTTGATGTTGTAATAAGATTGTACTAGTGGCATATAATTTAAATAACGATGACAAGCGAGTTTTTAAAAAATGTAAACACTGATGGCAAATGACAATTTATGAAGTTACTGAAGCACTCAAAATCTATTTAACCAAGGGATGAGTCTTTATGCTATTTTCATCTATGAAGGCAAAACTGTACATTGTTTTACCATTAAATTAAATTAATCCCTCATTAATTTACTAAATTATTGTGGGGCCCCGAGTGGCCGAGTGGTCTAAAGCGCTCTTCGTTACGGATCACTGCCATCTCACCTCTGTCTGCAGCGGTTCGAGTCTAAGATTCAGCCAATGTGGGTTTGTGAGAAAGCTTGCCAGTAGCTTCTCGTGGGTCGGTGGTTCTTTCCGGGGTTTTCTCTGGTTCTTCCTCCACCAATAATACTGGCCGCCATGTATAGCCTATCATGTGCTGCAAAAATGGCGTTAAACCCCACAACAACAACAACAACAACTAAATTATTGTTATATTAAATCTGCTGCAGTTTGATGAATAGTATTCTTTTGCTCAATAGGTTTCTTTTCACATGGGATCCTAAATTACCTTGAAACACTCAGCTCTAGGCATATTGTGTTTACTCATAACTTTTATATCTTTTAAAAATTTATGCAGTATCTGTTTAAAATGTTTGGTTTGTTTTTTACGATACAGCAACATGAAGTACATTATTTAGTGCCATGTCAATGGGATTAATCTGCCTTGCCCAAGGACACAACACAGTAGCTGACCCAGGCTGATCCAACTGTAGGATTCAAACTTGCACACTATCTGTCATGAGTCTGAGAAGGTAATCACAAAGCCACTGAAGCTCCATTTTTAACGCAGGATACTCTACAAAACTGTTACATACCTTTGCATTTTCTGTGATATTATCCCAGTATGGAGAGTCAAACTTGTAGTCTGCCTTGATGATTCTCTTGTACATTAAATTCTCATTGTCATCATAAAATGGTTCATACCCACACAACCTGCAAAAGTATAGTCAAAATTGTCTTAAAGATCAACTTTATTAAGCAATTACCTGCCATGAAGAGATACTATTTGCAAAGTTCCTCACACCAAATTACTGCAGGAGCTAACCTGTACTCAGCAAGTACCTGTCTTAAACAGACATATTTTCCTTTCCTCAGATGCCTGTTAACTAATGGAGTGTAAACTGAACAGCATTCTACCATCATTAACCCTGAATATTCATGTAAATTTATCAATGGAATTGCAAATGAATGTTAACTATTTAACATTATGTTTGTCAAATATTCATTCAGTTATTCATTAACATTGACAGTATTTTTAACCAAAATTCTGCAGCAAAGCAGAAATGCACCCAAATATTTTTGAGTTGTTCATTTCATCTGTTGGACTGTTTCAAACAATCCCACCCCTATCCTAGCATGTCATACCCAGATTCAATAACTTCATTAAAAGTGTATGGTGGCAACATTTTGAAATAAAAATTGTCCTACTTCAAAAACAATTTAAGGCAAGAAAATCTCTTTCTGGTAGTTATGGCTAGACAAAAACTAGGTCACAATAGCTTAGTCTGTACATGATAAAATGATATGGTTCAGGATACTGAAATTTCATTCCTCAATAAAAAAAAAATGTAAACAAAACTGTCGAGGAAAACCTAAAAGCTAAAATCCAAAGAAAGTCATTCAAGTGCATAAATATATGTATAACGTATTTACCATATATTTTGAGACACAATATTTCTTGGGACACCATAAAATTTTTAACGTAATTTCTTTGTGCATTGTATATTCAAAGACACATCATTTTTCTTGAATAAACTGCTCATGATGAATAAATGGAGGAATAAATGATAACAATACAATGTTAGTTTCTTTCATTTTATTATCAAATACGCATTTTGTTTATCAATTTTATTATAATATGCAGTATTGGGGGAGGGGCACAAATACAATACACATTTATTTCATTTCTTATGTCTTGGGTGAAAATAATTTCACCATAAGTTCTGGGACAGGAAATACATCATTTATTTTATTGCATCCAAGATATGTGGTAAATACTGTAATAGAGTAACATCTGTCCCAAAAATTAAAACCCAGCATAGTAGATCATACCATTCAGCAATCTTACTAAAATCTTTATTGCAGCAAAAATTTTACCTCAATATTATGATTTGCAAAATTGTTAACACAATTGTCACACAATTTTAACATTGTTGAGACCACCATTTCCATCACCCCAGGAAGTGTGTGTGTGTGTGTGTGTGTGTGTGTGTGTGTGTGTGCATGCATTAGGGTGTAACAGCATGTAAGCATAACACTTGCTACATGATGCTAATTCTAAGTTAAGTCTAAAAATAGAAATATCAAGAACTGCCAAAAAAACTTGCCCCTGGAAAAATGATACCTTTGTCTCAATATTTCCTATGTATGTGTGTATATACAGTGTTTTATAGCACATCAGTACAATCCAAACTAAATGATGCTGGACAAATGCTACGTAGAAAAATAACAATTACCATACTCAGTTTTGTTTCCGTTAATCCAACTATCATTTTAGTAATACATGTATGGCATGAATTGGGAAAATGTAATATATATATTATTTGAGATTATCTGACATCTGATTTGAATACATTTGAGTGAAATAATGAGAATGATGAGACTAAACACATTAAGTACCATAGCATCATATTAAACAGATGTTCAGTTACACGCATGCAAAACATAAGACATTTTGTCAAAATTTATATTATACCAGTTATTAAGATGATTTGCATCAATAATTGTCACAATTTTGAGAATAAAGGCAAAATAAAACAATACTGATTCAAGTTGACAACGATGTCTAAATTATAGAAAACATAAATGTTGTTTACAAACTGTAGTGAGTGCAAATCATTCTTTTAAGGTTCAAATGTCCTTGTTTCTAAGGCTGCAATGTTTATACAAATTTACAAACGTGTAAATTCTATAAAATAACTGAAACAATGCCATTTAATAAAAATAATGTGAAACTAAATATTCCCTCAGTCTCCACATTAGTCTTACAGCTGACAGTTACTAATGTGAATACCACTGACAATGTGCATGCTAAGGTACCTAAATCAATTTGTTCCATTTACTGTATATCTGACAGGATTCAGTTGTTAAGACATGTCTTTGTTGAACATAGAACAATTTATGTTGATGTTGTTGTAGGGTTTAATGCCATTTTTCAGCACAAGATACGCTATGCATGGCAACCATTATAAATGGTGGAGGAAGAACCAGGGAAAATCCAGGAAAGAACCACATCCAAGAAAGAACCACTGCCTCATGAGAATCTACTGGCAAGCTTTCTCACATACCACACTGGCCAAACCCAAGACTTGAACTCACACAGACAGAGGTGAGATGGCAGTGATCCATAATGGTAAGTGCATCTGACCACTGGGCCTTCTGGGGCCCTGACAATTTACTAGGTAAAACATCCTTAGGATCATTCTAATACTGCTTCATACTGCTACATGTATGTACATAACAAAACAACAAAATTCAACTAGATGAGAGGCAGTTGTAGGATACAAAAGGACTATAAGAAATTGCAGTGGCTTACAAACTCGAAATGGCATTCTTTTTTAAAAAAAATGTTACGCATCAAAGGTACCATGTTTTTAAAAGGTAAATAACCTAGTTTAAAGAATTTTCTGCCAGCAATATTAATCAGATATGTAATGTTTAGAAATGTACGATGAATCTTTTTTCTAGTGATGTCACATTTGATGCAAAATCCTCCATATTTACAAAAAAGCTTTTGAAGAAAAATCTCCAGTCCACATTGTCTTAAGCACAGATATGGAAAAATATCATTTAATACAAAAGGGGTAGCTCAGATGTTCATTTACATGGTTACTGGTTTTATAAATGTTCAAAGGCAATACACTAATTAAGCTGTTTACATGTGAAAACACTGAAGCCTCAAATTTATCTCTCTATCCCTTTTAATCAAATGACTGATACATGAACTTACAATATATAAGCGATGACTCCAAGACTCCAAATGACTGATACATAAACTTACAATATATAAGCAATGACTCCAAGACTCCAAATGACTGATACATGAACTTACAATATATAAGCGATGACTCCAAGACTCCAAATGACTGATACATGAACTTACAATATATAAGTGATGACTCCAAGACTCCAAATGTCTGATATATGAACTTACAATATATAAGCAATGACTCCAAGACTCCAAATGTCCACACTTGGTCCATATCCCTGACCCATTAAAATTTCAGGAGCTGAAAATTAAAAAAAATTATTCCTGAGAAAAGGTAGTTTGCTTTTTGTAAAATCAATGGTTACTAACGACCTCAAAATGACATGATCATTACAGTATGATGACATCAATATAACATCACCAATTACTTATGTGTATTATAGTACTTTGAACTCTGAGAGAGATTGCACATAAAATGACATGATTGTGACTTCTGTGTCTAACTAAAGGATGGAAAAACAATTTTATATACAAGTTGATTATTCTCAATAACAGTCCCTTGAAATAAAATTATCAAGTCAGTAAAAATATATGAGATCTCTGTAGTGATTAAAAACTTCCTCTAAATTGGTCATACAGGTATTCAGTTGCTGAAAGCTGATGTGATCTCAATAAGTCACACTTAAAAAATTCACTGACACCAACATTCACTTTTCTTTGTAAAAAACTGATATGAAGATTCTATGATCTACAACATGTACAAATTGTGATCAATCTTTACACAGACTTTCAGCTATTAGTTTATAGGCAATTAGTTAAGGGGCACTTTGTCCCCACACTTTTTCTATACAATGACACTTACTTAAGGACAGGGCTCTTTGTCCCCACACTTTTTCTATGCAATGACACTTACTTGTGGACAGTAACAACACCTGTACTCATTACGGACTGAATGACAGTAACAACATCTGTACTCATTATGGACTGAATGACAGTAACAATATCTGTACTCATTATGCACTGAATGACAGTAACAATATCTGTTCTCAATACACACAGAATAACAGTAACAACATCTGTACTCATTACGGACTGAATGACAGTAACAACATCTGTACTCATTATGGACTGAATGACAGTAACAATATCTGTACTCATTATGCACTGAATGACAGTAACAATATCTATTCTCAATACACACAGAATAACAGTAACAACATCTGTACTCATTACGCACTGAATGACAGTAACAATATCTGTACTCATTACACAATGAATGACAAGAACAATATCTGTACTCATTATGCACTGAATCTATCTATCTATCTATGTTAAATTAAAGAGGTTTGCACTCTTTCGAGCATGTACCTCTGCTTTATGCCTACATGGTAGGCTATTTAATTGCTCCTAGGGGAAGGAATTGGAACCACTTCCCTTAGACATTTATGTGCTCATGGAGCACTTTTTAATTAAAGCCGTTTTTAGGGTCTTACTTGTCTAAATTATCGTAGTTTTATTTGCAGCCTTGTGCTGCTGGGCTTGAGGTCCTAACTCTCTGAATGGAGGGCTTGAAGGCGAGTGGGAATAGATCTGGCACACACTCAACCTATTCAGTCATCACTACTAAGCTGCATTTTAGGTATGTATGAGTGGGAATGGACCCATCACACACTTATATGTTTGGTACTGGATTTTCAGTATTAAGGTCATGCACTGCACGCTGTTTGTTTTATTAAGGGCGTGCACTGCATGCTGTTTGTGTTGGAGTCTGGCTGTGACAAGGGAGGAGAGGGTGGAAAGGCTCCAAGGTCACAGGTCGGTGCCCCTAGACTTCAGGGTATCGGGTCTAAATTGTTATCCAACACAATTTTGAAAAAACTCTTGTGCTGTTTTCGTATCTTAGGTGACAGTTGTTAATAAAGTTTGCCACCTTGTGTGGCTGGTCCTGATGGTCTTGAACTTTTGAGACCACCTTGTATGAAGGATTCTGTTTTTAGGGTCTTACTTGTCTAAATTATCGTAGTCTTATTTGCAGCCTTGTGCTGCTGAGCTTGATGGTCGTTAGTGTTTAGACCACCTTATAGATGCTAATTTGGGGTCCTTCTTTCCTAAAGTTATTAATAGTTTTGCTACTTTGTGTAGTGGGCCCTGATGGTCTTAGGTGTTGGACCACCTTATATGCTCTAATTTTGGAGGCCTAGAATTTCTTGTGGTATAGATATTACTGTCACCTTTGGCTAGAGTATTCTCAGAGGTATTAGTGGTGTTATGTGCATGCTAGGTTTGTCAAGTATTGTTTAGAGAAAGTGGAAAAGGAGTGGTTAGATTGAAAAGGAGGAATACAATTATTTTTTTTAAATGAAAATTTCTATCTTTCTCCCTTTCTCCAAAATGTTCCTCTTAAAAAAAATTTTCTCCCCCTTCCTATTTCTGTTTCCTAGTTGCCTTATTTGTATTTTATTTGTTTAGATTTGTTTGGTGTTATTTTCATTTTCAGGCTAGGTCTATTTCAGGCTAGGTCTATTTGATTAAGACATATATCTTTGCCAAATTACTCGGGTCGCTAGGACATGTCAAAGACATCTGATCTTGTTTTTCCCCTAACTTTAAGTTTCTTAGCCTGAATACTAGTCATGTGATGTTTATTTCCAGACTATGTCTATTTGGATAAGACAGATATCTTTGCCAAATTTCTCGGGTCACTAGACGTGTCAAAGACATCTGATCTTATTTGTTCCCTATGTTTATGCACTGAATGACAGTAACAAATCTGTACTCATTACACACTGAATGACAGTAAAAATATTTGTACTCATTACACACTGAATGACAGTAACAATATCTGTACTCATTACGCACTGAATGACAGTAACAATATCTGTACTCAGTATGCACTGAATGACAGTAACAATATCTGTTCTCAATACACACAGAATGACAGTTACAAAATCTGTTCTCAATACACACTGAATGACAGGTACAATATCTGTACTCACTAGGCATTGAATAAAAGTAAAAAGTCATTATTCATTAGGCACTGAATAACAGTATGTACTCATTAGGTACTGAACAAAAGTTGTAGTTGTTGTTGTAGGGTTTAACGCCATTTTTCAGCACACGATAGGCTATACATGGTGGCCAGTAATAATGGTGGAGGAAGAACCCGGGAAAACCCCCAGAAAGAACCAACAACCCACGAGAACCTACTGGCAAGCTTTCTCACATAACCACATTGGCTGAATAAAAAGTAAAAAGATATGCACTCATAAGGCATGAACAGTAACAAGGTCTGGCTTTCAAATCCTCCAATGAACTAATAAGATCAGGAAAGCAGTACTTTATTCCACTGTCCAATGGATTTTAAAGACACAACCTGTATTGTAATGTCTATGTGGTTGTGATCATGTGAAACAATGCACATATTTGTGTGTGCGTGTCGATAGTATACAACATTGCTAATTCTACCAGATATAACTGACTGCAAGTGTATCAAATGCTTCAAAGAAAACCGTTTTGTTCTTTTTTTTTATTTACAGTCATTTTCTATTGGCTTATGTAAGTAGATCAACTTATTTTCAACTGTACAATTTTGCTTATTTGGGTCACAGTCACCCTTAGGACAACAAAACATTTTTTCAATATCAAAAACCCTAAAATGCTGCCTGGAAGGCTGGTAGATATATATGTATATTTCACTGGATAAAAGCTTGTCCCAGCATGCCTGCTCATAGTGAAGTGCACTTGCCAAGCCCAGTTTTCAATTTGTCCCAGTCATCCGGGCAAGAAATTTTTCTAGCACTGGGCATGTAGTCTGGGCTACTAAAATTATCATGAATGATACAGTTTTACTAAGTCACATACAGTCTATCAAACATATAACTGCGTACCTATTTCTTTTTGCTGTAAGTTCATTTTGGAACTGGCATAAAATTCAAACAGAAGAACTAAATAGTTAACCTATGTCAAAAAATGAAGTTGAATTCAGATTATGGAGGTACATGAGGGAAAAGGTTAAAAGGTTGTCAGATTTGTCCAACCTGCTCTGACAAACTACAACTTTCCACCACTGGTAAAATAACTGAAATGATTTCATGGCAAAATAAATAAATTAACATGCACACTAACTCTTGTGCTAACTTCTATCTGAACAACTTCAAAATGGCTTGACTTTGTGAGCACACTTACAATCTTAGCATTTGCTCTTCATCTGGTTGAATAAACAAGCAGAGCATTTCATCACAAAACTAGCTGTTATATAATAAATTTGAATAAGAAAAAAATATACCATATGTAAATCCATGAATTCTTGTATGAATCTCACCTCCAATTGTAAACATATTTTACAAAATTTCATTATTGCAGTCAGCAATTATGTTTATTATGCATATAGTGATGCAGTTTTGATGATGCAATATAAAAATACAAATTGATAACCCTTATAACCATGTAACTAAACTTCAGTAGCAAGGGGATTTAAGAAAATGTTGACTGAATGAAATCATACCACAATAGCCAGGTGTTCCACACACTGTTGTCATCTTCATTGTTTCCTCTGTCATTATCTTTGATAAACCAAAATCAGCTGAAACATGCAAATTATACACATACTAACTGTATTATAATAATCAATTTACCAAACAGCACAATCATATAATAATAATGGTACTTGTATATGTTAGCAAGCAGAATATGTGTTGCTAAGAAGACATTTTTCTAATCCCAATTAATGACAGAGTGCAAAATTTATAACCAGTGCTGAAACAAAATAAAACATATGAGTGCTAAGGATAAATTTATACTATCTTTGTTATGATATGATCCTGTGATGATTTTCATGTAGATAAAAGAAGACGCTGAGATTTGGAGAAAACATGAAAATTAAGTTGCTGATAATTAATACAACCATGATGGTTGAATTATACACAAGTGACTCGAGTTTCAATATATGTTTGAATTGTACTTGGTGACATGAGTTTCAATGCATGGTTGAATTGTACTCTAGTGACATGAGTTTTAATGCATGGTTGAACTGTACTGTTGCAACATGAGTTTCAATATATTGTTGAATTGTACTCTAGTGGCATGGGTTTCAATGCATGGTTGAATTCTACTCTAGTGACATGATTTTCAATGCATGGTTGAATTGTACCCTTTCAACATAACTTTCAATGCATGGTTGAATTGTAAGCTTGCAACATAAGTTTCAATGCATGGTGGAATTGTACTCATGCAACATGAGTTTCAATGCATGGTTGAATTGTACTCATGCAACATGAGTTTCAGTGCATGGTTGAATTCTACTCTAGTGACATGAGTTTCAATGCATGGTTGAATTGTCCACTAGTGACATGAGTTTGAATGCATGGTTGAATTGTCTTCTAGCGACATGAGTTTCAATGCATAGTTAAATTGTACTCATGCAACACGACTTTCAATGCATGGTTAAGTTCTACTCTAGTGACATGACTTTCAATGCATGGTTGAATTGTAAGCTTGCAACATGAGTTTCAATGCATGGTGGAATTGTACTCATGCAACATGAGTTTCAATGCATGGTTGAATTGTACTCATGCAACATGAGTTTCAATGCATGGTTGAACTGTACTCATGCAACATTAGTTTCAATGCATGGTTGAATTCTACTCTAGTGGCATGATTTTCAATGCATGGTTGAATTGTACCCTTTCAACATGACTTTCAATGCATGGTTGAATTGTAAGCTTGCAACATGAGTTTCAATGCATGCTGAATTGTACTCCAGCGACATGAGTTGCAATGCATGTTGAATTGCCCTCTAGTGACATGAGTTTCAATGCATGGTTGAATTGTCCTCTAGTGACATGAGTTTCAATGCATGGTTGAATGGTCCTCTAGCAACATGAGTTTCAATGCATGGTTGAATTGTACTCATGCAGCATGACTTTCAATGCATGGTTGAATTGTAAGCTTGCAACATGAATTTCAATGCATGCTGAATTGTCCTCTAGTGACATGAGTTTCAATGCATGGTTGAACTGTACTCATGCAACATGACTTTCAATGTATGGTTGAATTCTACTCTAGTGACATGATTTTCAATGCATGGTTGAATTATACCCTTTCAACATGACTTTCAATGCATGGTTGAATTGTAAGCTTGCAACATGAGTTTCAATGCATGCTGAATTGTACTCTAGCAACATGAGTTGCAATGCATGGTTGAATTGTACTCATGCAACATGAGTTTCAATGCTTGGTTGAATTCTACTCTAGTGACACGAGTTTCAATGCATGGTTGAATTGTCCTCTAGTGACATGAGTTTCAATGCATGGTTGAATTGTCATCTAGCAACATGAGTTTCAATGCATGGTTGAACTGTACTCATGCAGCATGACTTTCAATGCATGGTTGAATTGTAAGCTTGCAACATGAGTTTCAATGCATGCTGAATTGTACTCTAGCAACATGAGTTGCAATGCATGATTGAATTGTACTCATGCAACATGAGTTTCAATGCATTGTTGAATTCTACTCTGGTGACATGAGTTTCAATGCATGGTTGAATTGTCCTCTAGTGACATGAGTTTCAATGCATGGTTGAATTGTCCTCTAGCAACATGAGTTTCAATGCATGGTTGAATTGTACTCATGCAACATGAGTTTCAATGCATGGTTGAAGTCTACTCTAGTGACATGATTTTCAATGCATGGTTGAATTGTACCCTTTCAACATGACTTTCAATGCATGGTTGAATTGTAAGCTTGCAACATGAATTTCAATGCATGCTGAATTGTCCTCTAGTGACATGAGTTTCAATGCATGGTGGAATTGTACTCATGCAACATGAGTTTCAATGCATGGTTGAATTCTACTCTAGTGACATGATTTTCAATGCATGGTTGAATTGTACCCTTTCAACATGACTTTCAATGCATGGTTGAATTGTAAGCTTGCAACATGAGTTTCAATGCATGGTGGAATTGTACTCATGCAACATTAGTTTCAATGCATGGTTGAATTCTACTCTAGTGACATGAGTTTCAATGCATGGTTGAATTGTCCTCTAGCAACATGAGTTTCAATGCATGGTTGAACTGTACTCTTGCAACATGAGTTTCAATGCATGCTGAATTGTACTCTAGCAACATGAGTTGCAATACATGTTGAATTATGCTTTAGCAACATTATTTTCAATGCATGCTGAATTGTACTCTAGTGACATGAGTATCAATACATGTTGAATTGTACTCTAGCAACATTATTTTCAATGTATGGTTGAATTGTACTCTTTCAACATGAGTTTCAATGCATGCTGAATTGTACTTTAGTGATATGAGTTTCAATGCATGTTGAATTGTACTCTATCAACATTATATTCAATGCATGGTTGAATTGTACTATAGCTACATGAGTTTCAATGCATGGTTGAATTGTACTCTAGCAACATTATTTTCAATGCATGGTTGAACTGTACATAGATACATGAGTTTCAGTGCATGGCTGAAATTGTACCTTAGCTACTACATGAGTTTCAAAGCATTAAATACACTGTCTTGCATACCACAATATGCATGCATTTATATGAAAATAAAGCAATTTGCCATTAGTGAAGAATAAGAAGTCTTTAAAATATATAATGGTAAAGGCTGATTATACAAATGACAGCTTAGCAAGCTGATGTCTTATATGCAGCCAATTATAAGCCGAGTAAGAGTGCAAACAACAACAATTATGATCTGCCATCACATAAATGTGCCTGCATATCAGGGTGTATGTTGTTTGTTCTAACGGTTATGCCTAACAAACTGCACAGACATAGATCTGCTAGAGCATTAATGTACACCACTTCCAACTATCTTCTCTCTAGTCGACCTTTCAGACCTGTTTGCAAATTTCTTCCGTGACAAAGTACAAACCATTAGAGATAAGCTTGACAACACAATTTCAACTGACTTGTCATCACCATACAGTTGGGATACAGAATTTCAGCAGCAACCATTAGCAGCATTTGAACTGGTCTCTATGGATTTAGTACGTACACTCATGATGAAGAGTGCACGAAAGTCATGTGAACTTGATCCAATTCCAACATCACTGCAGCTTGAGTGCTTAGATCCAGTATTGCCTTCACTAACTGATGTTATTAATACCTCTCTCTCATCCGGAGAAGTCCCATCATTTTTCAAAACTGCCACTGTAAAGCCTCTGCTGAAGGAACTAACACTCGACCATAATGATTTAAAGAACTACGGCCCAGTTTCTAATCTCCCATTCATATTAAAAATCTTAGAACAGGTTGTTCTATCCCAGCTTGCATCTCAACTGAATTCAAACAGTCTTTTTAGCAATGTACAATCTGCATATTGCCTTTGCCACAGTCTTGAAACTACTCTTCTAAAAGTAGTTAATGGCCTTCTCTCTCCTTTGGATAGTGGAAAGATTACAGTCCTCCCTTTTTCCTTGATATGTCTGCAGCATTTGACACAATAGACCATGATATATTACTTTACCGTCCAGCATGTATTTGGCATTCATGATACAGCCTTACTGTGGTTCAAGTCCTACTTGGTCAACAGGATGCAAATTATATCTGCAAATGGAATACACTCCAGCCCAGTTGATCTATGTTGTGGTGTTCCACAGGTGTCTGTTCTGGGACCTGTTCTCTTCATTCTATACACTCAGCCACTCTCAAGTGTCATAGATCATCATCCAGTGTCTCACCAATTGTACGCTGATGACACCCAAATATATAAATCTAGCCACCCAACCATCCAAGGTGTAGAGAGATGCATTTCTGATGTGAAATCATGGATGACATGTAACAAGCTGCAGATGAATGATGATAAAACTGAGGCCATTCTGATCACAACACAAAGACTTTCTCAGTCACATCCTTTACCTCAAACAGTAAATATCAGTAACACCAACATTAAATTCACACATTCAGTATGAAACGTAGGTGTCACTCACATTGCACCAACATGTCATGAACATATGCAAGGCTGCATATCTTGAGCTGAGATGCCTCAGCTCCATTTACAAATATCTTTCAGTTGATGCCACTAAAACACTTGTGTGTTCATTAGTACTTTCAAGACTGGACTATTGTAACTTGATTCTATCTGTTTCATCTCAATATCAACTTCAGAAACTTCAAAAGTTCAAAACACAGCTGCTCGGATCATACTTAGAGTACCACGATCAGAGCACACCTCCCAGCTGCTCTGTACCCTACATTGGCTATCTATTCAATCCAGAAACAAACACAAAATTTGTTTTCTGTGCTACGTTTCACTGATTGTCTCCGGTCCAACATACCTATCTGACCTCACCCATGTATACACACCAGCAGGATACTTACATTCCTCTTCTGACAATCGTATACTCATTATTCCCACTATGAAAATGAAGTCATATTGACAACATTCTTTTGCATACCAGGGCCCAGCAATGTAGAATGAATTGACCACTGAACTTAGACACAAACCCACAGTGATCCCATTCAAGAGTGCTCATAAAACTCACTTATTTCAACTGCAAGAACAAACTTAAAGACCTAATAATGTTCCCTACCTTAAATATTTTCAGCATGTTTTTCATGTTTCTAATTTCACGATGTTTGTTTTTTGAAATAATATCATATGTTTTTTTATGTTACAGGTGTTGTCTAATGTTGTAAAGCACTTAGAGCTTCTAAAGATTAGGCGCTATACAAAGTCCTCATTATTATTATTATTATAAGTGAGTATATATGGAATGTATATCTACTGCATCATACAACATGTTTTAACTAACGTTGAAGTGAAATGCAGATTATGGAACTAATTATTCGATACTTTATTATGATTGTTGATTGCAACATATTATGCAAAAGAAAAGATGAACAGAGCAACCAGAATTTCCACTTACCAATTTTTAGATTTGCATCATTAGACAAGTCCTCATACAGCAAATTTTCTGGCTGAAAAAGAAAATTATGAGCATGTAAAAAAATGAATTTGTTTTACATGAACTTTAATTCATGACTATTAAAAAGAAATACAATGTCCAACAAAATCCTATAGGACGAAACAGAATTGATTTGGTTTAGCTTAGTGGTCCATGGCACAGTAAAACACAGAATTGATTTGGTTTAGTTTAGTGGTCCATGGCACAGTAAAACAAGTTTATTCAGTGCCAAGGCAACTGGAGTAAAGTACCTTGCCCAAGATCGTACCAAGGTAGTTGACTTGGACTGATCTGATCGTGGGGTTAAAGCCGACTTCATTATGGTCACTTGTCCACCATATTAACCAATGTGCTGCCACAGCACCTTATGAAGAAACTTAAATCTTCAGAAAGAACTCTTTTTTTCAGCTTGCGCTTATCTAGTTATTCAAAGCATAAACAACACCCTTTTGCCCCACATACCCATACTTAGTCGCCATAAGGTATTTATTGGTTCCCAAATCAAGCAGTGTAAATAATAATATGTACACATGTAGCATGCAAACCATACTTTGATTTCTTTCACATGATTTTCAAAAAGCACAACACAAAACTTAGTACAAAAACCACTAAAAACTTACTGACAAAAACCATATGATTCATTGTGCAATGAGCTAATGAATAATTATTGTGGCAGAGAACAATATTACAGATGCTGATCAAGCTTTAAAAGGACAGCATTTAAGGGCAGATGCCCACCCCCTTTCCTTTTTATAAAAATCACTTTTAAGGCAATAAATGACATGTACCAATTATCCATAACTGTTCCTCTATTTTGTCTTTCATTTTTGGACACACGTCTATTGCAGGAACAAGAAATAGGAATGCCTGTGTTAATTACATGTTTATTGCACATAAAATACCCAGCACATAATATACTCGAAGTACTGAACAAGGCCAAATGTCGTTGAAAGTTGTATATCCACTGCCCTCCTGTATGAAAGATTTCATTCAACTGATTATTTAACTCTGTCATATGGACCTATATGGATTTTTAAAAATACTTCAACAGACCATTTTGTGAACATACTAAAGGGATGGTCCCACTTCGTCAACTTCCAAACTGTCTATTCCCAAGTTATCTACTCCTACCATCCAGTTTCAACTTGTCTACCATGACAATTTACCGTGCTTCTAGCTGCTTAACATAGAGGTTGTATTTGAACGTTATATTTGGTGAGTGTAAGTACTGTAAATCAAGCATAATCATTTCAAATATGCACAGAACATTTGGAACTCATTTGGATTGCAAAATTATACTCACCAAACAAAACACAATAAAATCATTGACAATCCAGTAAAAATATGCTGACAATTTAAGTTAAATGTTTAAAACTACATACCTTTAATAGTTAAATGTTAAAAACTACATACTTTTCACACAAATAAAAGCAATTTAAGCATTTTCTTTTGTAAATTTATCTGGCTGTGTAAATAAGTGAATATACTCCTTATCCAGAGCTCTACTATGTCACCAAATCAAATCAAGGTTTGACATTGACTGAAATTAACATATTTTACAGGTATGTAATATTTCCGTAGATGTTTGTTTCCAATGTCAAAATGAAGGATGATATATGTGTAAAACAGGTACACAAGCATGCACTCAAAATAAGCTTACAGTTTATATTTTTTCCATACCTTCATGTCTCTGTGTACAACATCATTTTGATGAAGATACTGTATGAAAACAAAAGTATGAAGAATTATATCTAGATAACAAATACTGTATAAATAATGTATAAAGGATCAAGTCTAGATAAAGGTACCATTGATTATTATTAGTGTCTCACAACAATATTAAAACACTAATGCTAGAAGTAGATATTGTCTACAAAGTATATATTGCTGTTAGAGAATGAGATATTACTGTTTGCTGTATTTATTTTAAAATTAAATAAAGTTTGAAACTATGGGAAGGAAAGATTCTAGCAACACTAAAGTGTTCCAGCAGGTATCTCCCATGAAAATAAAATAAATGGATCTAAAAGTAAATATTGATTCACATAAAAAGATCAATACATGTACAAGAAATATTAAGGACAGTTCACCAAGGATTAAATATACTCTGTATTAGGCCAAATTTTTTTTGCATGTTTCTAGTCAGCTGGCAATTCCTGTTTCTCGATGTTGACCCAAGCACTTTTTTCCCCCATGGTAAAAATAATTCACAGAATAATCAGATTAAATATATATAAAGTTAGCAACAACAAAAAAAACAACTGACCTATATATCCTAATTTTAAAAACAGTGTAACAGGAAACACATTTTTTTCTTGGTCTTATCAGCATGTTAAGAAGTATTGTGAAGTATTATATCTGTATGTTTCACTTCAATAAAACATTTCTACAAATCATAATAATTATTTATTCACAACATATAAAAGACCCAATGATCATGTATTTAAAAAACATCAATTCAGTATATCTTGATCTTTCAGTTTTAAAGAGAGAATGGAGAAACAATACATCATGTATAGCTCTAATTCATTTTATGTTCTCAGGATATATACTATTTAACATGAGTACATTTATATACTAAATTCAGTTAAAATTCAACAATCATCTGAAATAAAAGACAGCCACAGTTGATTATCTGAACTTCCTCTAACCCTTCCCACCATTTTTGACACTTGGACAGTTATGCTGGGGTGAAAAGTCAGAGTTATTTCCTATTGAAAACATGGAGTTCACTGAAACTGGTGGCATAGGATAGTCACTATAAACAGGGACATTGTATGGAACTCTAACTGCATCATGATGATTAGAAGTATGTTTATCTTTGTATACATAACAATTAAAACGTATTCTATTTCTGTAATAAGCCAATGCATAAGCCAAATAAACAATATTTACGAACTGGACACAGTACGTACCTGTTCATTCACTGCATTGTCACATGATCCGAATCTCACAGCCAACATCATTCTTTATGTCAGAGGTTAAAGGATCATGTGATATAGACAATCAATGCAGGGAAAAGACCGACAGTAATCAAATACGGATGCAACAAGATTTAGTGCTTATGTGACGAAGCAATGTTGCATGGAATAGTGTGTGTGTGTGATGTGTGTGTGTGTGATTAGGATTTTCAACATAGCTTTAACAATTTTTCAGTCATATTGCTAGTACTAGGGCATCATTCTGCAGACATGTAGCATAATGTCCCACCCAGTCACATTATCCTGACACCAGAACAAACAGTCCTAACACTAACCTCTTAATGCTGAGTGCCTAGCGAGGCAGCTGTTAGTACCAAATTTGTAAGTCTTTAGTATGACTTGGCTGGGGTTTGAACCCATGACCTCCTGCTTCCAAGGCGGATGCTCTAACCACTAGGCCACCGGAGCAGCTTGGAATAATAGATTCTTCATAAATACTGAACAACTGGTTGATTTGCCCACTTATTCAAGTTACAAATTTTGTGTCAATTGCTCTGCCTCAGAAGATAATTATTTTATTTATGGAAAAAGAAGGGCTTTATAAAATATAGCTTAATTTGGAAATCCCAATTGTTTAAAATTATAACCATATGATACGAATACATGGTTTCAGCAAATTTGAAGTGTTTGATAAGGAATGTCCTCTGACCTCCCACCTCAACATAATTGTCCTCATTTCTAAAACAGGATGGGAAAAATCTGAGGAAACAGGGACTTTTAACACAGGTAAATGATCACCTCTACTGCCTCAAGCATCTGTCGGACAGCATCAGATGCATCCTTTTCTGTGTAGCTACCTCTAATCACAATCCTGCAAAGAACAGTTGACTAAGGTCAACAATCTTTAATTTCCCTTTAAACATTAATAATACAAAACAAATGACAAAATCAAGGGTCATCAGAGTGTTGCTTTTCCTATCAAATTGAGCTATGATGTGCTAACATTGTATTTAAGCAGCAAAATCTTTAACACCAAACTTTAATAAGATCGAATCATAATACTGACGATTCAGATGATCCTAGATGCCCTCCCACACTTCCAGATATCTATGTCAGCACATACTTAACATTAATAATCAATCTCTAGAACATTAAAATTAACTTTTCAAACAATAACAAATAATAAACTTCTATGCTTGCTATTGCAAATCCCAGGCTTTTAACTATATATTCAAGCTCACCCATTCATCCACCCACACCAGAGTTCACTCCTATACCCCAAAGAGTGACTCCATTTATGACTGTATGCCCATGTAAGATTTGGCCAGAATTTGTTTCAAAAAAGTCACCGTAATGGGAACTTTGTGTATTTGACCTCTGACCCAGGAGTCTCTGATGGACCCCATGGGTAAGGGTCAGTAATCAGGCCCAGCCATAGGATATGCGGGCCCAAGGCAGCATGTGGGGACCCAAGGCAGCAAGCAATGGGTGGGGCCTAGAGCAAAACAACTGCATTGCAGAGTTGATTTCCTCAAAGTGCAGGGCCCAAGACAGTTGCCTCATTAGCCTTGCCCTAGGACAAGGCCTGTCAGTAATTTCTTCCTATAGTAGATGGTCACAATAGGGGTAACAAAATTACAAACTTTAATCAATTTCTGTCAACAAGTTAGGAGGAGATGTGGTAATGGACAGATACAGCTATCACAATATCTTTGGTAAAAGAAAAGTATACATGTCCTTGTCTAATCATCAGTAATTATGGTACATCACACGTTATTTAATTCATTTGGTGTAAATCATTTACTTACCACTTCAATTCCATATCACCTATCTGAACCACTCAGAATTCTTCCAACCCCCATCCCTCACCCAAAAGGATAACATAATACATATTTAAGTGTCAACTTAATGTCTACAAAACAATCTTCATTTTTTGTTTTGTGTTTTAAAAACCTGACAACTATGGAGAATATGGAGAAAGCATTTTTGCTTCCCCTATTCTTACTACTCATGACCCCATTCTAATGGGATAGATCATATATTTATTAAGAAATGTCATGTGCATCTAAAACTACTTGTAATCATATACCATGATTCAAGATCTCTTACAAAGTGGCCCCTCACTATAAAGTAACTCATTATATCACAATACATGATATATCACAGGCATGGTCATGGATCTTATTATACTGGTTAAGTTTTATTTTCCCACATAATATACCCAGTATAAGGTGGCCTAGTCTGTATGATGGTAAACTTTATTATCTCCCCTGAACAGTGTTATGGCCCCTCACTATAAAGTAACTCATTATATCACAATACATAATATAACACAGGCATGGTCATGGATCTTATTATACTGGTTAAGTTTTATTTTCCCACATAATATACCCAATATAAGGGGTCTAGTCTGTATGGTAAGAAATAAATGCATATTTATCAGTTCATACTGTTCACCCAACTGTGAACAGCTGTAAAAGTAGATCACAGTCTACTCTGTTTGAAATCACACATAGAACTAACAGCTCAGACAATGATTTGGCCATACATTAAGTGATAACAAATCAGGGCATATGTTGTATATTGAGGACTAATACTGCAATTTACACCTACAACTGAAACCATTTTAAGGTGGCATTCCACAATAACTTTATGCATGCACTACGACACTCATCCATGCATACAGTGGTGGATAATACATCATTCTGTCTTCCATTTACCTTCATAAAACCACAGTGACAATAGGACTTTAAAGCTGACATTCAAAAAGTTTACCTGCAACATAAATATAAGCAAAATACAAACCTGTCAAACAACTCTCCACCAGTGACAAGTTCCAAAACCAAATACATTTGTTGAGGGGTCTCAAAGATTTCTTTCAGTCGAATCTTACAAAGAAAAAAAAACAACATACTGATGCGATACGTACAAATAAGTTTTGATATTAATAAAGCCAAAAGTTATAAATCTTTGACATGATATTTAACATTTCTTATAAATGGCATTGTGAACCAAATCTCCTTTAACATGATAAATAAAATTTGAATATATTTTTACAAATACTTTTTTCAATACTGTTAGTAAAAGTACATAGATGTTTATTTCAACAACATATTTTGTATGAGACGAAGAATGTTCTTATGAGTAAAACTGAGATGCAATTGATGATTTTTGTAATTATTTCCACTGGAGATCTGGTCTAACCAGCTGAAGAAAAATCCATTGTCAAACAGCCTACAACTAGTCAAAAACATTTGCTGAGTAAGTCAAACTGTTTCCTACTAGACCGCATCTTTGTTGTTGTTGTTGTTGTTGTGGGATTTAACGCCATATTTCAGCACATGATAGGCTATACATGGCGGCCAGTATTAGTGGTGGAGTAAGAACCCGAGAAAACCCCAGGAAGAACCACTGACCCACAAGAAGCTACTAGCGAGCTTTCTCACATACCCACGTTAGCCGAATACTAGACTCGAACCCACGCAGACAGAGGTGAGATGACAGTGATCCGTAACAGAGAGCGCTTTAGACCACTCGGGGCCCCATCCTGATCTTTGTATAAAATATACTGTAAAGCATCTCTATTTTCATGCAATTTCATAAAATTTGCAGTTCCAGGCAAGCAGATCATTGCTGGATTATAACTAATGGTAATTGCATTTTCCATGTAATCATGAGAAAAAGATAAATCAGTAAGTTTTACCATCTGTTGAAAGTGTCAATATACCAATATATTTGCCAGGCCATGAATACAAAAATCATTTTATGTGAAAATGTTTATACTCAATAATTTAATGAGAGGTAAAATTGTTCAACATAATGTATACATTCAATTATCTGGTACAAAACAAAAATTTCATTTCATGTTGTATTTTCACCAAACCATTAACCCCACAATCCTAAATTACTGATTATGAATGAAATATGATTATCATGCCTTTGTTATTTAAATGCCTGCCAGTGTTTACCTGACTTTGTTATTTAAATGACTGCCAATGTTTACCTGACTTTCTTATCTAAATGACTGCCAATGTTTACCTGACTTTGTTATTTAAATGTCTGCCAATGTTTACCTGACTTTGTTATTTAAATGACTGCCAATGTTTACCTGACTTTGTTATTTAAATGACTGCCAATGTTTACCTGACTTTGTTATTTAAATGTCTGCCAATGTTTACCTGACTTTGTTATTTAATTGACTGCCAATGTTTATCTTTGTTATTTAAATGTCTGCCAATGTTTACCTGACTTTGTTATTTAAATGTCTGCCAATGTTTACCTGACTTTGTTATTTAAATGACTGCCAATGTTTACCTGACTTTGTTATTTAAATGACTGCCAATGTTTACCTGACTTTGTTATTTAAATGACTGCCAATGTTTACCTGACTTTGTTATTTAAATGACTGCCAATGTTTACCTGACTTTGTTATTTAAATGACTGCCAATGTTTACCTGACTTTGTTATTTAAATGACTGCCAATGTTTACCTGACTTTGTTATTTAAATGACTGCCAATGTTTACCTGACTTTGTTATTTAAATGACTGCCAACGTTAACCTGACTTTGTTATTTAAATGACTGCCAATGTTTACCTGACTTTGTTATTTAAATGACTGCCAATGTTTACCTGACTTTGTTATTTAAATGACTGCCAGCGTTTACCTGACTTTGTTATTTAAATGACTGCCAATGTTTACCTGACTTTGTTATTTAAATGACTGCCAGCATTTACCTGACTTTGTTATTTAAATGACTGCCAGCGTTTACCTGACTTTGACTCATCAGGTGATAAGAATATAATTGAGCTAACATTTTCTGATAGGCCACACAACTGAAACATTATAATGAATTAAATGCTGAAACAATGTAACAAAACCTTTGGAATATGTAGTAATGAGGAGTTTGACTATGAAAATTAAACCTGAATATTCTAAATGTTTAATCCAAGAATGTAATAAACAATCTCAACTATACAGATTGACATTTTTTCCTGAAAATTATTGAGGTGTCCAAATGTTTCTGAAATTAATATAAAAATGTTCAAACAAAAATTGTGACAAAAGAAAATACTGTTATATCTAATAACTAAATGGCCTATAAAATGTCATTTTTGGTCCCAGATTAAATTTGACTGCTTATTTAGTATTAGTTTCATCCTTTCATGACTGACTGCTTTCCTCAAAGTAATTATGTATAAAAATAATATTTTCATTGAAAACACTATAGCACTGAATTCGATCTAACACCAGTATTTTATTCTACTGAACCAGTTTGAAAAATTAATCATTAATTGACAGCAACCTAACTTCCTACCGGAAGAGTATTTAATTTCTCAAAGACAATCATTCCTGGAAATGTTTCATGGTGATGTTTTATTTAATCACATCACCAAATACATTTAAGGGGGAGGAATATAAAAGTTAGGTGTTGCTCGTAATATATTTTCTTTGTAATTTGTGTCTAGGCATAACACTTTCCCCTAAAGGTATGATGTGCAGACACTATGGCAGAATATAGTTAAGACATGTGGTATGGGGAATATATATATATATATATATATATATATATATATATATATATATATATATATATATATATATATATATATATATATATATATATATATAATTCAGTTACAGGAGAAAAACTTTCACACCTTTTTCATCATACCCTTTGTTGTAATGAGTGTTTAAACATTTTGACAAATACAATGACTCAGAAACTAACTTGGTGACAACAAATTTACTGTCCCACAATGAAACAATGTGTAAACTACACCTTGTCACCTTTGAATTAAGCTTAGTTGGCAAAACATCTGTAAACTAAATCCATTGGCCTTTAATTTTACTTCATTAAGGTGTTTGTTTGACAGTTGGCCTTTAATTTGACTTCATTAAGGTGTTTGTTTGACAGTTGGCCTTTAATTTGACTTCATTAAGGTGTTTTTTTGAGAGTTGGCCTTTGACTTCATTAAGGTGTTGTTTTGACAGTTTGCCTTTAATTTGACTTCATTAAGGTGTTTGTTTGACAGTTGGCCTTTGATTTGACTTCTTTAAGGTGGTTGTTTGACAGCTGGCCTTTAATTTTACTTCATTAAGGTGTTGTTTTGACAGTTGGCCTTTAATTTTACTTCATTAAGGTGTTTATTTGACAGCTGGCCTTTAATTTTACTTCATTAAGGTGTTTGTTTCACAGCTGGCCTTTAATTTTACTTCATTAAGGTGTTTGTTTCACAGTTGGCCTTTAATTTTACTTCATTAAGGTGTTTATTCGACAGTTTAATGGATAAACAAATCAATGGATGATGTATGTTCCTCCACAGTACCTGAAACTGATCTAAATTCAAAACTTAAACAAGATGTGGTGGATGGATGGACTGAAGCAATGCTGTAATGAGGCAACAAGTCTGTATAATAGAGGAGGTAACTACTTACTACATGTTTGTGCTTCAGTTTCAGCAAAGCACCAATTTCTGTTCTGACCACTTTCTTGTCAATCTGCGATTGGAGAAAAGATTACCAAATGAAATAAACAAAATGATGCACCATATATAATCACTTATAAGACAAGTCCAACTGCAAACTGAACAGACTCAGGTCTGCTACTGCATAATGTGCCAGCAGATCTGGGTATATGCAGTTTATTATCAGTAGAACAAACAACACAGATCCACATATGGTGTATTATGCAATGGCAGATCAGGGTATATGTCGTTTGCAGTTGGACTTATGAACACATATATATGGTTGATTTCATAATAATCAAAAATGATTTTCTTATTCTTGAGAGTAAATTCATTATATTAACAAAGCAGTTACTTTAACTCACATGAATCATACTGAAACGAACTGAAAGCCTTGAAAACAAAATAAACATAGTATAGTCATGTGAATATTACAGAGTTATTGTATGTACTCACTCATAAGATGAATTCAACTGCAAACTTCACAGACCCAGATCTGCCATCACATAATGCTTAAGCAGATCTGGGTCTGTGTAGTTTGTTAGGAGTAATCAGTATAACAAAGAACATAAACCCTGATCTGCATGTGCATTATGCAACAGCAGATAACGATCTTTGTTGTCTGCAGTTTGACTTGACTTATAAGCAAGTACATACAGCAACTATGGCATTTATGTGCACACAATGTAGGTCACAGTCCTGAAATTTGAAAATCTACAGCATAGTATATATTCTGCACACTACCATACTTGCTGGAATAAGAGTTCTTTAGTACATCGATGGCAAACTAAAAATAAAAAAAAGATATAGTTCTGACCATCAAATTGTTAATGGTGACAGACTGCGACAGCAATAAAATGTATGTTTTGAACAAATTTACTCTTATATGCATATATGAAACCCATCAATTATCAGACCGTTGTACTACTGTAACTATTAGGACAATGGATTGTCCACACAGTTTAATTTTATGGTAAACAATGACATCCACAAACACTTAATTTTGTGTAACAGACTGCACAAAATCAGTGAAAGTGTGACAATCTTTTTAAAAAAAATAACATATGTAGAGTTTGAATTTAAATTTTTTGTGAAGAGAAAGAATATAAATTCACAGTTAAAGCAATTACAATCACCAAGCATGAAGTGTTCATCAAAATAAGACCAAATATGACTAATATGTAATACAAAACTGTTTAGTTCATTTAGTATCTATCTTATTTCCTATTTAGTACTTATGGAGAGAAAAGGTGAAAGATGAAAATAATGCTAAGCTAATGAGGAAATAAATATGTGAGTATTTAAAGCCATCTAGTCTGAATCATACTTATGACTGTTGTAAATCTTCCACATAATAAAATTCTTAACATTTATTCAAGGACCCTATAAGGACTTCACACACTATTTTGTGAACACTTTGGACAACATCAAGATTGTCAAAAGAAAATTTTCTACTTTAGTCCAAATTCAAAAACAACATTAAAGCATTCCTTTTAATGAATAATTACAATGTCAATTGAGTTCAAGCATTTATTCATGAAACCTGTGCAAGCATTCATAGAACATATTTTCCAAACTTCTGAATAAGAATTTAACCAATTTGATATCTTGCTACTTGTTTTGGAACACCATTTTAAAAAACAAAATTCAATTAAGATATCTGTGAAAACTGCAAAGACATAACCTTATGCTACTAGACTGCATTGCCCCAAAAAATCAAATAGTGCAAGGACAAATAAGTCAGGACAGGGCCACTCATATATTTCTAAATGAGCTACCTGTCAGGCTTATAAAAAATATGTTACTTAATTTGTCTGACAAAACCATAAAAATATGGTTTTTTCATTTTGAAGTTCTTGAAATGCACCACAAAATAATTATTAACATTAAGTCCCCTGCTTGGGTTCCATTGGTTATACTCCCACACTATGATGAAGAGTGCCATTGGTTTTAATTCCACACCATAATGAAGAGTGCCATTGGTTTTAATTCCACACCATAATGAAGACTGCCATTGGTTATGCTCCCACACCATAATGAAGACTGCCATTGGTTTTACTTCCACACCATAATGAAGAGTGCCATTGGTTTTAATTCCACACCATAATGAAGACTGCCATTGGTTATGCTCCCACACCATAATGAAGACTGCCATTGGTTATGCTCCCACACCATAATGAAGACTGCCAACTGGGGCTCACCTCAATAAAAACTGTCTTTTTTACTTGTGTCACAAAATATAAACTTTGTGCTCAAAGAAAAGCATATGACCAATCAATAATACTATTTCTAATATGCTCTAACTTGTTTTTCCTGAATAATGAGCTATCCCTTGCTCAAATGTATATGGTTTTGCATTGCTGGTTAAATATACTGACCAGTACCAATGCAGTCATTTGACAATAAATCTAAAGTATAGGATTAGCAATTATTAAAAATATCCAGGTCAGTGCTTTTCTCCTAAAAGAGACATACATATTTACAACATATTTTAATCCATTTAGTTCAGAATGTTGGTAGCTGTTAGACTGGTTAATAGACAGAGTGGGTGTGTCTGTTACTGTGATGCATTCATTGACTCAATGTACCATGACAAGTGTCAATAACTAATTAAGAAACTTGAAGCTACTGATTTTATTCACTGAAATGAAAAAAAAAGACCCATTGTTTGCAACACCTTTTGTTTTCTATTTCAATTCAGCACCATGTGGAGATTTATGCAGAATCAGAAAATGAAACTACTTTTTAAATCACTTGAATTAAGTCCCCTTAATACTCTACAGATGATGGTGATCAAATATGAAGACATTACATCAACCAGATGGCAAAGATGATGACATGCAAACAGTTCAAGATCTAAAGAGCAGATTTTTATGCCACATTTATAATTCCATGTGTGAATATGTAGAAATTGTTGGAAATCATGTTAGCTAAGCAGAGGGTTCAGTCTCAGGAAAATTATAAAGTACAGACAAACTGTTTAAAGCAGGACAAGTTTCAAATGCTAATGAACAACAATTTATATCAGAACTCAAAAAATAATACCATATTTATTCAAACCAAATAAAATCAAAATTAAAGAAAACAAGGACACATTTTTCTGAAGCACACTATTTGACAGAAAAAAAGCACAGAAAAAGAGTTAATTTAACATGTTTAAAGCGTTTTTATTTTATATGTTTTATTTAAAACATATAGCAATATCACTGATGTGTCAAAATAATAGTAAAAATATATGGCCCTTTCTGGCAAGTGAAATTTGAGTCAGGGCAAGTAATTATTTGAAGCCATTTGTCCTGGGCCTGTGCCTGAACAAATGTTTCTTTGAGCAATGGAATAATCCAGATGTTATTCATGCCATTTTGAATGCATCATACTGCTTAATGACCATGACAAATTCAGAGTGCATTTGGAATCAGGTCACCATTAGTACTTCCAGTTCAGTACTGACGAATGTAGTTCTAGTCTATTTTTAGAACATTTTTTCCTCTCTCATTTTGGTGGTGATAGAAGAGTTATATTTATGCATTTTTTGTAGGGATTTAAAGGTAATAATTTATTCTTGAGAATATGAGCTCAGGGTGTGGTTTTCCTTGTGTATTTCGGTGACAGTGCACAGTGAGTAATAAGGTCTTGAAGATGATCCGGAAGTAAAATCTGTGTTCTGTTTACATCCTGCTCTGTTGACAGTACAGCCTCTCAATAAATTGCAGGTCAACCTTTGAAAAGAACTTAACTGTGAAGTTATCTTTGATTAACTATAATTTGTATTGATTGTCACAGTGGAAAGGTCAGTATTGAGAAACAAATGTAGAGAACATATAGTAAAATTAATTGTGTTCTATGTCCATTTGACTGTAGTACTATCATTGTCAAAGAGAACTCACAAGGATCAAATACATGTACTTTCATTTCAAGTGTCCATAGAACATCTGGATTGGAACTAGCAGCAAGGTTATTTGATCAAATTGATCAAATGAGCCATCATACAACATGGACTGTGCTTAAGGCAGAAGCAATGTATCTTCTGGAATAAATGTTTAAACTTAAATTGTTTTGTATGATTTGAATGCATTTTAAAAATTTGTTTGCATTTTTAGCTGAAATGCACTGCTTATCTAGATTTCTCTTTTCAGTTTACTCTAAAGATGCTTAAAAAGTGTGTTGCTAAATCAAGCACAATAAATAAATAAATAAATAAATAAATAAATAAATAAAGAACAAGTTTCTTTTTAAAAAAGGGGGGCATGAAGCATAAAAATAAGAGATTACATGCTAGAGTACATAGGAAATTGTTGTTGCTCATACCTTCTTGTTGATGACTTTGACAGCCCATGACTCACCACTGCCTTTGTGTGTGCACTTATACACCTGTGAAGTTGCTCCCCTGAAAAATATCATGTATTACATTACTGATTGTGAAAGTAGATTAAAAATCTCAAATGACAGAGCCCAAGATAAACAATTAAAAACACTGATCATCAATACTTTAACTGAGAATCTAAAATCAGTACCAGAATATATAGATATATTTATAAAATTAAGACTTTACTCCATTCTGTATGCCATTAGGCAGTGGAAGGGGGGGGGGGTGCCAAGTGGTCAAAAGTGTCCCCCTTCACCAGTCAGTGCCAACAGTGCCACTGTGTTTGCATGGGTTCAAGACTTGGGCCCAGTATATGTGAAAAAGCTTGCCAGTAGCCATCCATGGGTTCTTGCTGGGGTTTTCCAAGGTTCTTCCTCAACCAGCTATACTGGCTGTACAGCCCATCTTGCAATCACTGAGAAATGGCTTTAAACTCCAAAACAACATTAACATGGAGGAAAACTTTTTGATCTGGTTTGTGTGCCATGATAATGTCCATGCTGACTTTTTAAAGAGTCAGTTAAGATCGAACCTTTAATTTGAAGGATTTTACTCTGTCTTATCTTAGTTATGTAAGCATTTTATTTGAAGGATTTTACTGTCTTATCTTAGTTATAAAAGCCTTTTATTTGAAGGATTTTACTCTGTCTTATCTTAGTTATAAAAGCCTTTTATTTGAAGGATTTTACTCTGTCATTTCTTAGTTATGTAAGCTTTCTATTTGAAGGATTTTACTCTGTCATTTCTTAGTTATGTAAGCTTTTTATTTGAAGGATTTTACTCTGTCTTATCTTAGTTATGCAAGCCTTTTATTTGAAGGATTTTACTCTGTCATTTCTTAGTTATGTAAGCTTTTTATTTGAAGGATTTTACTCTGTCTTATCTTAGTTATGTAAGCCTTTTATTTGAAAGATTTTACTCTGTCTTATCTTAGTTATGTAAGCCTTTTATTTGAAGGATTTTACTCTGTCTTATCTTAGTTATGTAAGCTTTTTATTTGGAGGATTTTACTCTGTCTTATCTTAGTTATGTAAGCCTTTAATTGGAAGGATTTTACTCTGTCATTTCTGAGTTAGGTAAGCCTTTTATTTGAAGGATTTTACTGTCTTATCTTAGTTATGTAAGCCTTTTATTTGAAGGATTTTACTCTGTCATTTCTCAGTTAGGTAAGCCTTTTATTTGAAGGATTTTACTCTGTCTTATCTTAGTTATGTAAGCCTTTTATTTGAAGGATTTTACTCTGTCTTATCTTAGTTATAAAAGCCTTTTCTTTGAAGGATTTTACTCTGTCATTTCTGAGTTAGGTAAACCTTTTATTTGAAGGATTTTACTCTGTCTTATCTTAGTTATAAAAGCCTTTTATTTGAAGGATTTTACTCTGTCATTTCTGAGTTAGGTAAGCCTTTTATTTGATGGATTTTGCTCTGTCTTATCTTAGTTATGTAAGTCTTTTATTTGAAGCATTTTACTCAGTCTTATCTTAGTTATGTAAGCCTTTTATTTGAAGGATTTTACTCTGTCTTATCTTAGTTATGTAAGCATTTTATTTGGAGGATTTTACTCTGTCTTATCTTAGTTATGTAAGCCTTTAATTGGAAGGATTTTACTCTGTCATTTCTGAGTTAGGTAAGCCTTTTATTTGAAGGATTTTACTCTGTCTTATCTTAGTTATGTAAGCCTTTTATTTGAAGGATTTTACTCTGTCATTTCTCAGTTAGGTAAGCCTTTTATTTGAAGGATTTTACTCTGTCTTATCTTAGTTATGTAAGCCTTTTATTTGAAGGATTTTACTCTGTCTTATCTTAGTTATAAAAGCCTTTTCTTTGAAGGATTTTACTCTGTCATTTCTGAGTTAGGTAAACCTTTTATTTGAAGGATTTTACTCTGTCTTATCTTAGTTATAAAAGCCTTTTATTTGAAGGATTTTACTCTGTCATTTCTGAGTTAGGTAAGCCTTTTATTTGATGGATTTTGCTCTGTCTTATCTTAGTTATGTAAGTCTTTTATTTGAAGCATTTTACTCAGTCTTATCTTAGTTATGTAAGCCTTTTATTTGAAGGATTTTACTCTGTCTTATCTTAGTTATGTAAGCCTTTTATTTGGAGGATTTTACTCTTTCTTATCTTAGTTATAAAAGCCTTTTATTTGAAGGATTTTACTCTGTCATTTCTGAGTTAGGTAAGCCTTTTATTTGAAGGATTTTGCTCTGTCTTATCTTAGTTATGTAAGCCTTTTATTTGAAGGATTTTGCTCTGTCTTATCTTAGTTATGTAAGCATTTTATTTGAAGGATTTTACTCTGTCTTATCTTAGTTATGTAAGCCTTTTATTTGAAGGATTTTACTCTGTCTTATCTTAGTTATAAAAGCCTTTTATTTGAAGGATTTTACTCTGTCATTTCTGAGTTAGGTAAGCCTTTTATTTGAAGGATTTTACTCTGTCTTATCTTAGTTATGTAAGCCTTTTATTTGAAGGATTTTACTCTGTCTTATCTTAGTTATAAAAGCCTTTTATTTGAAGGATTTTACTCTGTCATTTCTGAGTTAGGTAAGCCTTTTATTTGAAGGATTTTACTCTGTCTTATCTTAGTTATGTAAGCCTTTTATTTGAAGGATTTTACTCTGTCTTATCTTAGTTATAAAAGCCTTTTATTTGAAGGATTTTACTCTGTCATTTCTGAGTTAGGTAAGCCTTTTATTTGAAGGATTTTACTCTGTCTTATCTTAGTTATGTAAGCCTTTTATTTGAAGGATTTTACTCTGTCTTATCTTAGTTATAAAAGCCTTTTATTTGAAGGATTTTACTCTGTCATTTCTGAGTTAGGTAAGCCTTTTATTTGAAGGATTTTACTCTGTCTTATCTTAGTTATGTAAGCCTTTTATTTGAAGGACTTTACTCTGTCTTATCTTAGTTATAAAAGCCTTTTCTTTGAAGGATTTTACTCTGTCATTTCTGAGTTAGGTAAGCCTTTTATTTGAAGGATTTTACTCTGTCTTATCTTAGTTATGTAAGCCTTTTATTTGGAGGATTTTACTCTGTCTTATCTTAGTTATAAAAGCCTTTTATTTGAAGGCTTTTACTCTGTCATTTCTGAGTTAGGTAAGCCTTTTATTTGAAGGATTTTGCTCTGTCTTATCTTAGTTATGTAAGTCTTTTATTTGAAGGATTTTACTCAGTCTTATCTTAGTTATGTAAGCCTTTTATTTGAAGGATTTTACTCTGTCTTATCTTAGTTATAAAAGCCTTTTATTTGAAGGATTTTACTCTGTCTTAACTTAGTTATAAAAGCCTTTTATTTGAGGATTTTACTCTGTCTTATCTTAGTTATATAAGCCTTTTATTTGAAGTTCTACACTTACTCAGCACGATATAGCTAGGTGTATACTGATGTGACATTTTCCACATCCCTTAGGGACTTCACATCTTATTAGCCACCATTTCAGAAGTTCCTGACTTGCTATCCTACAGGTGGGAGCTATCCACCTTCCAATTATAAATACAATCATTAGTTGCAAGTAAGAACTAGTGATTCTCAGGGTTATGTTGGTTGAGGTACACTTAAGGTTTTGCCCCTAAGGTAGCCAGATTGGTCTCAGTCTAAAGGGACAAAATTGTTTGCATTACAACCTTTCAACTTTTACAACATTTCCAATCATGACTCTTTTACGTAAATGGCTTTTTTCAACTTATGAGAACAACATAAACTATAGCAACATCCATAGCGGTCAATTATGGGCATTAAGTACTGAATAATTCAGTAATGGGTGTCATTTTTTTAATATTTGATTCCATTTACTTGTAAATGGTGATCATTCATTTTATTGAAGATAAAAAGATATAAGGTTTATTAAAACTAAGCATGATTTAAAACAACAATTCAATATGAACTTCAATGAATTTTTACTGACATGACATAAAAACAATACAGGCATTAAATCAAACATGACTTGCAAGGTATAAAAACACATAATAATACATATATACAACTGGACATAACACACAGTGCACAGCTTAAAGTATGAGGAACTAGAGCATTTTAAAAAGGCAGTAATTAAAAGTGAATTTAGTATTAAGGTAAATTATAAACCACAGTTATGGACAGGGGTCTCAAATTCAAACCACCGTGAGGGCCGCGTAAGAGTATTTTCGATGGCCCAAGGGTCACACCACCTTTATTATCTCTCATGACACCTTGTGATACCAATCATTTTGTAGGCTACAGGATATGGCTTGGTGGGCTGCATGTTTGAGACCCTGGGTTACCATAACATGAAGGAAAAAAAATGTTATATTACGAAAAACTACAGGTAAAAATTGACATTGCAAATAAACACAAAAACACCAATTTAGACTAATAGCATGCTGAGATGCAGATCATACCGTACGTACAAAGAAAGGAGCTAACAGTAGGGTACTTGATAGTATACAAGACAAGGAGAGATGAAACAAAAGGGTAACTCACAGTTGTCATCATGGCAGGAAAAATTGGGGGGGGGGGGCATTTGCAGTCATTACCTTTACAGTTTTTACCATTCCAGAAAAAAAGACAATGACCTAAATGAATTTAAATGTAATATACTCTAAAGCAGCTCATTCCACAGAATGGAATACCTAAAGATTCTTTTGTTATTTGTTGATGTTGTATTGCCAAGGGACATATAAATTATTTAAACATTTAAAATTGTATTTATGTGTTTAAAACTTATCGAATCATCCAACACTTATTCAGAGATGTAAAAGTCTCAAAAGCCACATCTTGAACATCTTCACTAGCCAAGATTCCAATATGATAACCCTATCTATACCCTGGCATATTGAGCAGACATTTCTGTGCTTTGAGTCTGTAAATTTCAGTAGATGTTGCAGCAAGCCACCGCATTTAATCAAAATTAAGTTGTTCAAATTTGAACAGTGTTTCTACATGATCATGACAAGGGGAGCACACAACTTGAATGAACTGATAAATAAGCAATTTTCCACTGCCAGTCCATGTTTGTAAAAATACCTTTGACACAAATACACCTATAATGACTTCCCTTTGGTATGCAGTCATACTTTGTATGATAAACTTACAAAGTATCTGTTTTAGGTCAGTTGCCTCCACCATTTCTGGCCGATGTACAATGCACCACTGATACACGCTATTGATTAGTTAGCATTACTTACTAAGGGAGGCAACTTATGAAATCCAATAGGTGTCACTAGGACAGAGCACTAAAACATCTGTTTGATCCTCCAAGGTGTAGATAAGGTTATCATATTGGAACCTTGGCTAGCGAAGATGTATCTTGAAGTCAGCTCAATTTCATTCTTGCCAATTTTGCCTAAAGTAAGAGTTTTGATAACTGCCTTTGTAATCATCATACACAAATCTCTGAGCATGCTTTTGTATTTTTCAAGTTTACATATCAGGCTAAGGGACAGAAGTTGGAATTGGAAATGATAAATGTATGCAAGATTGTCAGTTTGTTGAGTCTAACTTCTAAGCAAAACATTTCAACACAGATAGTTGCCTTGACGCTTTCGCAATTTTTTTTATACATGTGAATCAAACTGCAATTGACAGTCAATGTAAATTCTTAGCAGTTTAACAATTTTTTCACAGTTTATGATAGCATTTCTTGTGTTAAATAATGGCTTCATACTAAATGTCTCTTTACACATAGCCAATGCTTGAAACTGTTCACGGCTGGCAAGTTGCATTTTGTTTACAGTGAACCAGTCAATCAAAATGAGAGACTGTTTCAAGTGTGTTAGTCAGTGTCCAAGTCCAGTGAGGAAAAGGAGAAAGTGTTATCATCTGCATAGTTATATAAAGAGTCGTATTTAATAAAAGAAAAAATATAATTCATAAAAACATTCATGAGGAACAATCTGTCAAGATTCACCCTGAGGAACCCATTTTGAATTTCATCTCAGCTACAATTGTACTGATATATATATATCAAAGGTTGATTCATAATTTAAAATTGTTTATAAACAAGATACCAATTTTAAACTCAATGTGGCTGTTTTCCTCACTCCTTGATATTAGAACAATCAAATCCCTCAACAAACAACAAACATATTCTGAAAACTGGCAATGTTTGCTATTTATTGTTCAATAACAACACATATCAAGGGAAGGATCACAAATGAACTATAAGCTTTTGCAGAAACCGACACTGTGTTGTAAATGGCAATGTAAGGGCAACAAAAAAATACAAACGTTTGCCGAAATCAGCAACGCTAAATTGTATGGGCTGACCGTGACATTTAATTAAAATAAAAATATAATTTGTGACAATCGTGATTTTTAAATTAATCTGTATGGACTGAATCTGTACAGTAAATTTAATGAAACGACTTTGATATGGGCCGAGATCTCCAGTCTCCGTATACTGTCTAGTAGCTACACGTTCATTATTTTCCAGGTATCAGTTCTAATAGTTATCTTTTTTTTCTTTTTTTTTTCTTTCTTTTTTCAAACTCAGTTACGAATTTTCTATTATAGGCTAAATCTTCAATTATCCGCTTCTGTCTGACATCTTAAGGAATATGTAGCGAAGCTCCAATGTAAATAATCCTGTTACCAAGCAGGTACCTGTACCCATGCGATACTTGCCTGCCAAGTTCTTTGCCTAAAACGTAGGTATCCTCAAGTTTCCTGTCTTTTATACTCTCTTTAATCCAGAAGTCTTGCATCTGTTCATGCACAGACATTTTCGTTAACTTTAATTAGCTAAAACACAACCCAAACACAACCTTTGTTTATGTTTCCGGTTTCTTGAGCATACTGAGCATGCGTCAGTTTGTATAGGAACGGAATAAGTATCAACTCGAACAGGAGACCTTACAGAAAAATGCTATAGATAACAATTATCTGGATAATTATTTCGATATTTCGACGGATTCAACTACAGTTAAAATTAAAATATTAAACTGAGTAGAAAGTGCCAACATATAGAAGGAATTGTTAAGCTTACTGTTATTTCGATACTTTACTTTTTTTTCTTATGAGTATTTCTCTCTTACCTAGATTATAATTTATTCAGGTTAGCATCTTGAATGATATCCACAACAATGGCTCAGTGAAAATCTAGCTAAAATTACCAAATTCGTTATGAGGATACATAATTTCAACACATTTGTTTTTGACATTGCAATGATGAACTATTGGGTGGGGGGGGGGGGGGGAGGAGGCATAGCCATTGAAGTGGTATTTTTGGAACATTGAATTTATCAGTATTTCCAACACTATATTTTGCTGCTTCAGTGAGGATGAATTTATATGCAATGTATCAAATACAGTTTTGATTCTTTGTATACAGTGTTTGGTATTTGGGCTTCATGGACTATATGAAATGTGGAATCAGATGGATTAGAAGATAGTTTGGTTCTAGACAGTATAACCAATTTCAGTTATCTGAGATAAAGTGATGGTTCAGTTGCCTCATCATAGAGCATTTCTGAAGGGTGTTCTAAATGCAACCAAAGTTTAAGTCCCTTATTGTGTATTGAATAAAAGCCCAATTCCCTACTTGTGTATTGAATCAAAGACCAAATCTCTGATTGCATATTGAATCAAAGCCCAATTCCCTGCTTGTGTATAAAATCAAAGTCAAATTCCCTGCTTATATATTCAATCAAAGCCATATTCCCTGCATGTGTATTGAATCAAAGCCCAAAGCCCTGCTTGTGTATTGAGTCAAGGCCCAATTCACTGCTTGTGTATTGAATCAAGGCCTGATTTCCTGCTTGTGTACTGAATCATGGCAAAATTCCCTGCTTGTGTATTGAATCAAGGCCCAATTCACTGCTTGTGTATTGAATCAAGGTCCAATTCCATGCTTGTGTATTAAATCAAAGTCCTATTCCCTGCTTGTGTATTGAATCAAAGCCCGATTCCCTGCTTGTGAATTGAATCAAGGCCCAATTCTGTACTCGTGTATTGAATCAATGCCCAGTTCTCTGCTTGTGTATTGAATTAAAGCCCATTTCTCTGCTTGTGTATTGAATCAAAGCATAATTCCCTGCTAGTGTATTGAATCAAGGCCCAATTCCATGCTTGTGTATTGAGTCAAGGCCCAATTCCCTGCTTGTGTATTTAATCAAAGCCCGACTCACTGCTTGTGTATTGAATCAAAGCCCCATTCCATGCTTGTGTATCGAATCTAAGCGTAATTCCCTGCTTGTGCATAGAATCAAGGCCCAATTCCCTGCTTGTGTATTGAGTCAAGGCCCAATATCCTGCTTGTGTATTGAATTAATGCCCAATTCACTGCTTGTTTATTGAAACAAGGCCCAATTCCCTTCTTGTGTATTTAATCAAATCCCGACTCGCTGCTTGTGTATTGAATCAAAGCCCCATTCCCTGCTTGTGTATCGAATCAAAGCCCCATTCCCTGCTTGTGCATAGAATCAAGGCCCAATTCACTGCTTGTTTATTGAAACAAGGCCCAATTCCCTGCTTGTGTATTGAATCAAAGCCCAATTCCCTGCTTGTGAATTGAATCATGGCCCAATCCCGTGCTTGTGTATTCAATCAAGGCCCAATTCCCTGCTTGTATAATGAATCAATGCCCAATTCTCTGCTTGTGTATTGAATCAAAGCCCAAACCCCTGCTTGTGTATTGAGTCAATGCTCAATTCCCTGCTTGTGTATTGAGTAAATGCCCAATTCCCTGCTTGTGTATTGAATAAATGCCCAATTCACTGCTTGTGTATTGAGTCAATGCCCAAAGCCCTGCTTTTGTATAGAGTCAGTGCCCATTTCCCTGCTTGTGTATTGAATCAATGCCCAATTCACTGCTTGTGTATTGAATTAAAGCCCAAAGCCCTGCTTGTGTATTGAGTCAAGGCCCAATTCCCTGCTTGTGTATTGAATCAAAGCCCAAAGCCCTGCTTGTGTATTGAGTCATGGCCCAATTGCCTGCCTGTGTATGGAATCAAGGCCCAATTCCCTGCTTGTGTATTGAATCAAGGCCAAATTCCCTGCTTGTGTATTGAATCAAGGCCCAATTCATTGCTTGTGTATTGAGTCAAGGCCCGATTCCCTGCTTGAGTATTGAATCAAAGCCCAATTCCCTGCTTGTATATTGAATCAATGCCCAATTCCCTGCTTGTGTATTGAATCAAGGCCCAATTCCCTACTTGTGTATTGATTCAAGGTCTAATTCCCTGCTTGTGTATTGAATCAAAGCCCTATTCCCTGCTTGTGTATTAAATCAAAGCCCAATTTCCTGCTTGTGAATTGAATCAAGGCCCAATTCCATGCTCGTGTATTGAATCAAGGCCCAATTCCTTGCTTGTGTATTGAATCAATGCCCAATTCTCTGCTTTTGTACTGAATCAGAGCCCGAATTACTGCTTTTGTATTGACTCAAGGCCCAATTCCCTGCATGTGTATTGAATCAAGGCTCAATTACCTGCTTGTGTATTGATTCAAAGCATGATTCCCTACTTGTGTATTGAATCAAAGCCCAATTCCCTGCTTATGTATTGAATCAAAGTTGATTTCCTGCTCGTGTATTCAAAGCCCAGTTCCCTGCATGTATTGAATCTAGGCCCAATTACCTGCTTGTGTATTGAATAAAAGTGTAATTCCCTGCTTGTGTATTGAATCAAAGTCCAATTCCTTGCTTGTGAATTGAATCAAAGCATAATTCCCTGCTTGAGTTATTAAATCAAGGTCCTATTCCCTGCTTTATGTATTGAATCAAAGCCCAAATCTCTGCCCATATATTGAGTCAAGGCCCAATTCTCTGTGTTGAATCAAAGCCCAATTCCCTGCTTGTGAATTGAATCAAGGCCCAATTTCCTACTTGTGTATTGAATCAAAGCCCAATTCCCTGCCAAGAATAAGGCCAGTGTGACTAATTAACAATTAATAATTATCATTGCATTTGTCTTGTGAAAAGGACAGCCCTTTGGACTTACTTTCAAAGAAACCATGTGCTACGTACAGTGTGTGTGTATAAGCAGTAGCAACTGATTGGCAAATAAATGATGCCATATTTTGTTGTAACTTACGATGCCAAGGACTTCATTTTAACAGTTCAAATCTGCAGTCACAAGTTACCGTACATGTGGCAAATGTTTTCCCTACATTTTATATCCCACTTATTTCCTTAGCTTTAACTCTTAAGGCACGTAACACTGTTTACTAAATAAAATATTTACTCTGAATTAGTTCTTTGGGGGCATATATACTGCATGGTATATTTTGTTTTATTCCTTCTTTTAATTTAATCATGGTAAATAAAGTTTGCATATATAGTAGAGGAATGCCAGGTGTTTACTGGCAGAGTTTCTTTGGCGGAAAAGGAGATGCGATTTTGTTAGTCAGATAAATGAACCCCACAAATGTGTTGATACTGATGGATGATGTTGTGGGTCTGATGTCACCTGTTCATTAAAATATTTATTTGTGCTGCATGCAAATGATTCCAGAACAAACCTGCGTACACTTTAGACACATACCGTAATTGGTAACAACCATATTAAGCGCGAAATTCAAAATGGCCACAGGACAGATGGTTGTGCTATTCCATGTGGTTTTACAAGTCACCAAACATATGATTTGCTCAGGAAATATAATCTACATGTCATCAAAAGAACCCTTCAGCCGACAGTAGCTGCACAGCCACGAGAAATATCGGTAAGTGTATAACATGTACACCGATGTGTACAGACAAAATAGATTGCAGATAATTGCAGCTTTTAATGAATATGTGATATTAGCCCTTCGCCCGAAAATCAATATCATCAAGGGTGAAGGGCTGATTTATCGGCCTAGTTAAGTGCCAACTTAAGACTCCATGGTCCGACATGACTTTAAACTCCATACCATAAAGATAATGGTGGAAATGTTTGATGGAGGTAACTACCGTCAATAATTCTCTCCTTGTTACACAGTACTTCCTTTCTGTCTTTAATAAAATGTTTTGCTAAAGTAGCAAATGACCCTCTCAATTTCACACTGTACCTGAGAAAGCACAGCACCAATTTCCACCCTGCTAAAGTCAGTGTCCAATACAAAAAAAAAAAAAAAAAAAATTCCTGGTTAGGACAGGCCAAATTGGAGTACTTATAAAATCTTCTTTAAGAGTTTCACACGACTTTTGACCACAGGTGCTCGACGCGAGCTTGATGTTAAGAAAAAAACAATCATCTAAAGGAAAAAAATCATATAGAGTGACAAAAAT
>CM068827.1:3580446-3632946 GCA_028554795.2 Sinohyriopsis cumingii | reverse complement strand
GAGAAATGTAGCAAGAAGACAGGAGTGGTGATCAAATACGTCTGTGTAGCACTAACTTGTATTAGAAATTATATAGAACGATCCATACAAATTGTACCGTACCATAAAGATCTTAACTTGGCTGTTATAATAAACATGTCACAAGACGTAAATTCTTGTGTCTTCCTTTTTGTCTTTAATGGACAGACTTCGCTGCAATTTAAATGACTGTAAAATGACTTATGCTTTTATTTTATATCACATGAGTGACATTAGAACTTGGATATAAGTTCAAAGGTGTCTTGAAGTGGTAAGTGGTCCAGCGGTTAAAAAGTCAAAAGGTCAAGGTCGAATGTTAAAATTTACAGTGGAATGGCATTTTTGTTGCACACCAGACTCTACATTTTTTTAATATTTTATAATTATTGAAATTTTTTTGTTGTAATAATAATTTGCTGATAAAAAGGTATGTTTGTATTTTCTGGGCTGATTAGTTTCTATATTTTTTTATTAAAAAAAAGAAAAATTATGACACATTTTATAGGATTTCAATGTTGATTTTGTAACGAAGCCTTTTCTTAAAATGTTGAATTCATGTGAGAGATTTTACGACTTAACCCCCACCCATCAATAAAAACGGCATTTTTCAATGAAACGCATAAGCTGAATGATTACATGCACGTGCAACACAGGCAGTCTAATACAGGTTTTAATGGTTGAAGCTCGCGATCACAACAGGAGCCTAGTAAATCTATGTCTGTTGGTTTGCATTAGAATTATGATCTGCATATGAAGAATATAACATCCAGTTTGCATAATTTGTAGACTAGTTCCATCTTACAGTATGTGTCCTCGAATCTAAAAAAGAAAAACCCTCATCTTCGTCTACACTTGTACCACCATAAATCTGTAATCTGAGAAGGCTATATGCAGGGGCCTATACCAAGTTTATGTATTGATTACTTGAACATCTGCCTGGCAAGTTGAAGAAGGTAGGTAATAATATGACAGAACATGTATTAAATCTGACATGCAAACAACTAAGGTATGGATTTACGACAAAAGCAATTAGTGTTAAATAGCAGAAGATCTGTATTGTACAGCGACAATGCAGGTTTATATCGGTACGAATATGACAGGCTGTGGTTTTGTCAGAAAATCAGTCGGCACTTGGCAAAAGTGTAAAACGTTCAAGTTGATATATCCATCTGAAATTAGAACACATATTTTAATAGTGTTACTTTGCACAGCTACACAAAATATTTGACTAAGTCCTAAACACTATTACTAAGTTTGAATTGATCCTTAAACATGTATTTTTCAAGCTGAGTTTACTCCCCCGTAACACCAGTGATCTATGTAGAATCAAGACGTGTGCTTGTCCTGGACGCTTATAGTGGTTGTTTTAAAATGAGACTTTATTTTGGGCTTCTCAGTTTTTAGAAACTAAACAGAAATAAATTTTGTTTGAATGGCAGTTTATTAAACATAGTATTACCTATTTGTAATTATAATAGCGTGATCAGGGTTATCACATCTGTTAGAATTAATTCAAATGTGTAGTTTCTTGCTGTGCTATGTGCAGTGATCAGTAAGAGTGCATACACCTTAATATGCATAGATTCTATACCTTGGCTAACTGTCTGTAAATATTACCTTTTTGTAAGAAAAAGCTTTCTAATGGGTAAATTTTTCATAATAGTAGGTTTGAACCTAATACCATTTTCATTGTATCGCTATCACAACAGAAGTACCACTAATGTAAAGAAGGAAATCTCAATGGACCGGATTTTTATAATGAGCAAGAAAATGCTTATTCGCTATTTCGAGGTCAATGCTACGGATCGTATCTACAATGTATGCCGATAGCTGCAACTAGATGCCGTTCGGATAACTTCGGGCATTTACGAAACAAGGATTGGCCAAAATTTTGTGAATACATTGAAACAATTTCTTTATTTGCCACTTTTCGGTCAATTCTATGGTCATCTAGAAATACCTTAGGTGGTCCGAAAAGTTTGCGGTTTCCGGCAAACAAAATGCATGTTTTTTTTTCTTTAAATTACTGCACAAACATACAGCTAAGGAAATAGCTAAGGTGGACCGAATGGAAAATTTCTCTCAAAATCGAGACGAATTTCATAAAGTTTCCTCTTGAATAGATCGTTCATAGGATATTAGAATGTTTTTCAGGTCTTGCTGCCACGAACGGGCTTAGCAAACGCGGGGCACGATTTGGATCATTTTGGCTGGGCCCCCTGAATTTAAGCTCAGGGCAACATGTAAGCCAGGCATTTGGAAATACACTTTTAAACAAGTTTTAGATATTGAACCTTACATTTTCTTCCATCACTTTAAAATTACCTTTTCTCTATAGATATAATTTTCAAAATTACTAACGCGCGGGGCCCCTGTGAGCGCTGGGCCCGATTGGGCCTCAGGTCAGCCCTGCTTGCCACGTAAGTGCTGTAATGTAGCCAGATATTACTGTCACCCACCTTGGAAATTTAATGTATTAATAACTCGTTCCCTCAAAAGTATGTCTTAAATTCGAGCACATAAATGTATAATTAACAGTACTCGACTTTCAAAGGTAGAACACGATGACGGCAGTTATAAAAGGTGAGGGAAGACAAATGCAGACTTTTGAATTGGCAATTAATTTAAAATAATTTGTTTTCTTATAATTTCCAACATTTTTCATCCATGTTGGCAAATGTTTTGAATGCTTTTATCCAGGCGGATGTCTCTCCTCCTTGAGTACAGTGACGCCAATGATCATGGACACATCTTCCTTTGATAATTGAAAAACAATATTTAACTTGGGACTAAAACTGAAAAGGACCGTTTGGTCTCTCAAAAGTGATTGAATTGAAATCCGTGAAGAGGATGTGAGTTCCAAGAAACATTTCCTTTCCTACAGAAACCATTGTACACACACACCTTTCAGATAAATATTTGCCAGGCACGTTACTCTAAAGGACGAAAGATATACTCAACATATTTTCGCTTATATCTAGAATTTCTGGATGGAAATATTTACTCCTTTGTGAATACTGTTATCAATTTAACATTACAGAGGGTTCCCAATTTAAAATAAATTCCCCACCTTTAAAAATGTAATTTGGAGACAACAATGCTTTTTGCAGGAAGTTTGAAGGGAAAATGGTGTTTAATATGAATAATTATTACGAAAGTACAAATCGTTACATGCAACTATTGTTTTCAGCTACAGAACCAGTCTGTGTATGGTGGTATATTAAATATTGTGTTCAAACGAATGAAGATCGCTGATCGGTTAAATTAAAAACAACCAGCGCAAGAAAATAAATGTATTTTTTTGTCAGAAGACAGCCTATGTATGGTTAAAATTGTACAACATAGAAAACTTGTACGTGAAGCAATTTTTATTTCATCGCTGACATCGAAGAAATACAACTGGATGTAGACGAGGAGATTTCACCGCGCTGGATATTTGCATAACACAAACCGTCTTTACTCGCTTATAAGCCGAGTCAAACTGCAAACAACCAAGATCCTGATCCGCAGTAGCATCCTAACAAACTGCACAGCTCTAGAACTGCCTGCGAAGAATTATGCGACGGCTGATCTGGGTCTGTACAGTTTGCAATTCCCTGGTACTAACCACATACATACATACATACATACATACATACATATATATATATATATATATATATATATATATATATATATATATATATATATATATATATATATATATATATATATATATATATATATATATATATATATATACGGTTAGTACAAGGGAATTAATCTTAGCAACGAGGCACCTATCACATGATTTTAATTGCTTTCACAGTTTCCTCTTGAATACATCGTCAATAGACTGTAAATGTAGAATGTTTTATGCAGGTCTTACAGTACAGTCATTTGACCTGACATTAACATTACGGTCTTTGGGAAGCGAATTGGTCGTCCGTACCAACACGCATACCAATGTTTTATCCAGGAGTATTTTTCTATTTCGCTCTATACTATTATCTCTGAAACCAAGCTCTCCTCTCTCTCTCTCTCTCTCTCTCTCTCTCTCTCTCTCTATTTGAAATGTATTGCAAAAACTCTGTTCAGTGTTGGGTCACATGATCAATTGCATCCTCCCTTTCTCTCTTACGTCTGAGATAAAAGCAACTATACCAACCCAACAGTTTATTGGCGTTTTAAATTAAAATTGATTGACATATAAGTATAACATAAACTACTTTGAGATATGTGAAATAATAGGTGAAAAAATATAATATAAATTAAATTCCAAACGGTGATTCACTGAGCTCGACTCGCAAACTCAAAGGGAATGGCCTGATAAAGTTCTCATGCTGTCTGACAAATAGCATAAATAACATGGCTTAGCTATTAAGCCGCCCCCCTATCCCAATGTTTTTTAAGCACATTAAATGCGATTCAAGCCGGAATGTATAAAGTTATTGATGGGCAGAAAATATAATGGAAACATTTTTGTTTCTATGTATAGTCTGTTTGTTGCACTGTGACTATCGATCCAAATTGAAAACTTGTTAAAAATACAGAAAATAAATCCAAACAACGTAAACTTTACTGGAAGTTAACCATAGGTATGAACTCCGGCATGTCCATTACACAAAATGTTGCTAAAGAAACAATCTTTTTTATCTTGGTTATTGTCACTCTGATAAGCATCTAACACAGTTGTTGTCCGTAAGAAAGCAACAGCCAGAAACACGTTTGATAATAATAGCACGTGCCTCTGTGGAGCTGGTAGAGCGTCGGCATCGTAACCTGAGGGTCGCGGGTTCCCTACCCTATTAGGCCACCCCAGGTCGGCTGCCTCGGTGTGTCCTTGTGAAAGGCACTCAGCCTACCTCTCTTTGGTATATAGCCAATAATGTGTGAAAAGTGCAGTTAAAACCAACAAACAAACGAACAAAGTATTTTGTTTGATGAATTCGTTCAAAGACTAGTGCCATTAACGAATTCCCGTGCACATTAGGACAGGTTAACCTCCGGTGGCATATTTTCCTTGTAGTGTTAAATGTACTATGTAGATTTTAAATCTACTTTTTATATCAGAAAAAATGTAGGGAAGTATGTCCAAATGAAATTAAAATTGTGTCTGCTCAAATCATTTGAAGAATCAAAATTCGGAAAACAAGGACTTTTCTTACCAGCTTATTGACAACAAACGGATTGTTCTTGTGTTTAACCGCTGCATACATCAAACGCAAATTACTGAGAACCTTTGGAGGAAAGGGTCCGAAAACTAACTTTCTTATTTGCAAAAACACAATCGGTTGGGTTAGTATTGTCAGCTTTGCTTGGCGTGCAGTGATTTGGCGTGTTTGACTGTCCGCATTTAATTTTGTCCCGATTTATTTATATTACGGAGATTTGCATGCACAAGTCTCAATAAATTTGTACGGTGCAAACAAATAATTTTGTGATTCTTTGGTGTGTTTTGTTTTTTCGTTTGTTTTGGTTTTATATTTTTTAACTGTTTAGGGGTATATTCCCCCAATAATGGGATTATGGGTTGTGGAGTGGTGTGCGTATATGGGAGAAGATAGGTAGATCACAAACGGCACTATGGTGACCAATCCGGCCTCATTTTTGAAAACCTTTTGGAGCAGAAAACTCAAGCTCAAGCTCACAAGTGAAAGTGTGAATATTACAATTGGAATATATCTGCATCAATTAAATTTTGCACGATTATAAAAGCCGAAGGTAAAACTATGCTGACAATACTATGACTAGAAATTGATTCAACTCAATGTTATGAACAGTAGGAAGATCATCAGCCTTTTCCGTAAGCCTATACAAATCATCGGATGTAATTCAACGCCATTGAGAACTATATTCTGAACTAATTTTGTGTTCACGTGGAAGAATACAGAGTCAGAAATGGAATAACGTGGACTCAGCACAATTAATGTTCCTATATAGTCTCTACATTTGTTTATCAGTACTGAATGTTCCGCTTTGTGACAATCAATACAAATCATATTTTAATCTAAAATGATTTAAAAATGACTTTACGGCGAAGTTCTTGCCATAGGCTCACCGGCATTTCTCTGAGAAGCTGGACTGTAAAGAAATCAATGTGCAGTGGAACACTGATTTCACTTCCGGATCATCACCAAGGCCTTATTACTCACTGTGCACTGTCGCCGAAACACACGCAGACAACGATACCACGAGCTCATATTCTAATCTAAAGCATAAACAATTACCTTTAAATCCATACCAAGAATGCCTAAATCTAACTCTTGCATCACTACCAAAGGGAGAAAAGAAAAAAATGGACTGGAAATAGACTGGGACTACATTCGTGGGTACTGAACCTGAACTAATAATTGTGATATGATTCCACGTGGGCCTTTGTTGTTGTAAAATATGTGGTGCACTCCGACGGAGGCGAATCGTCAAACAGATTAAATTGATGTGTATTCCTATACGCCTCTGATGTTATTTCAAGATTTTACTGAAATGGCCAAGCAATATTCAGGAAAGTTAACTTTTCTGACTTGGAGTTTTAGCTCGAATATTCGTGCTAAAAATGAGAGCATTAGGCCTGGTGTGGAGGAATGTCAATTAAAGGGTCAGTCTATACTAGGTTTGATGATCCAGTTATCTTTCTGCTTACGTCTTACACCGTACAAAAATCCTACCTTCAATGCAAACATTATATTCTTCTGGTTTATTAAAGAATAAAGTTTTTTTTATAGCAGAGGAAGGATATCAACTCTTCATTAATGTATGGTATGTGTCAGTTATGAAATTATAGACCAAAATATGATTTTCACTTTTTCTTTATGAAATATGGCTTGTAAAAGGAATCTTCACTTAACGACAATAAGTCTAGCTCAAGTGCAAACTCGTAACTGAAATAAAACGATTACAAAATATTAGCGAGCACAACATTTTTGCGAATGTAACGAGTAAAATGAATTTGTAAAAGTCGTATTCAGGTGAAAATTTAAGTCGATGACAACAATCTGACAAACTTTACAAAAAGTATAATGTCTCTACAACTGTCTTATTTACAAAATGTGCATTTAGAAATTGAACTTTGTCCAACTAATTCCATGTTATAATAAACGATGAATAAAAAATATATCTGTAACTGACATTCTATTCTTCGTATATATAGCAAGATAACACTTGTGGAATTTCTGGACAGGTTTTCTGTTCGCACAGCTCTGATCATGAGAAACAAATCTGAAGCATCGAATCAAAAGGCCGATAGTACACAAATGCCATCTGCAGGAATGAAATGTGTCGAAACCGTACATGTTTCTTGTGTTATTAATTAGACTGGTTCCCTGCTACCATACGAGTTGAATATATCGCTACATTTCCCACATCTAATTATTAAAAGAGGATTTTTTTATCCATCTAATAGAAAACAACAACAAATGGTATGCACATGTTCGTGCCAGCTAGGATTATTTCCATGACACTAGCGTGTAATTTGAACAGCGATTTTAGGTGTCAGTAAAGTCAAACGTGAAACGTTTAATTTATTTTGCTGTGTCAGATTTCGGGCGTAAGATGTTTTGTATCCATTTTATTAAAAATCTCCGTTTGGGTTATTTGATTGAGTCAGATTTAAATATTGCGTGAATATAATTTCTGAAAGAGCTCCTAGGATTCGCATTTGTCCAATTAAGTTAAAACTCTATCCTATCTTGATCATGTAATAAATTACAAGTAATGTAACAAATTTATTGTAGTTTTTTTAATGAGGGGCGAGCAGCTGATACATATGTAACGGAAAAGTAAATGTAAAAACTTGAGAAGATAATGTAAGCATAATACCTATGGAATCCGAATGATTGCCACCCAGGATGATATTAAATTTCTTCATTATAAGCCATAGTAAAAAAAATTAAGGTGCCAGTCCAGCATTAGAATGGTTTAGTCAATAATGTTTTTATCTTTAAAACTGACATCTGGTTTGCTTTGAAAATACCAAAACGAGGAACAATATATTTTGTCCATATTGATCATGTATACGTTCTAAATACAATATTCGGGACATTTGACTTTGAAAATGAAACAAACGGCATAAGTCTAAAAGAAACTCTTACTTAATAGGCACACTGTACATACATACATACATACATACATACATACATACATACATGCATGCATGCATGCAGACAGACAGACACGTGTTTTTTATTTAGGCAACATCTTGCACATGGCAGTGATAGAGATAAACCCACGAATTTACTGATGCGAAGAGAGTCAATTACTGCCTCATAAAATACAAAAACCCCAAGACAGTCCTACTTTTATTGTTCATATGTCGACATAGAAATTCTTTATCACGGCATTCAAACTTTGCACATTAATCCCGCGATGTTTCATCTTTGTATGACATGACTACAGAAAACGTCTTATGAATGCCGTCATCCTAACTAAAATAACACATTCTAAACCAGAGCTGTTTTCATGGTTCGCCATGGCACAAAAACTAAACGTTTTATTAATATTCCCTACCCTCGAAAAATAAAAAATACAAATAAACGACAGTGAGACCTCTTCCCCCGTTAATGACCCTAACACAGGGAGCGAAACCACATATACGTTATTTATACTAAGTATCTACCTCCTTTGATAAACTTTCATTTAACGGTTTTGGAGAAGCTGTGGTTACGGACAAAATCCCGTTAAGAACCACCGACCACGGAAAAATACTGGCATGATTTTTAACATATCCACATTTGCCGAGCGCACCGTTGAATGGCCGATACCCATGGAGAAATTCAAGATGGCAGACATAATAGTAAATTGCATTGGCATTAAAGAAATAGCTTGAAATCTTTTATTTTAACCTGTTTCGCCACCAGCCTATTTGTTATATTAATCACAACTATGTCAGTTAAAAAAGTACTGAGCGTCTGATTAAAATGTCACCATGCCGTATTGTCATTTTCAGCCATTATCTGTTTGAGCTTCGCGAGCAAGGGGGATCGATGAGAGATTGTGAAATCATATAGTTGAGATTTTGTGTGTGTATGACAGAGATGCTTTTTTGAGCGAAAGTTTCATCGACTGTTTTTTTAACCATTATTTAACACTACTTTTCCACATTTTATAATAAAGATACTTTCGTGAACATACTTGTATTTTCGAATGCATAAATGGAACAGATAACAGAGTTGAATGTGTGAAACTAAGACGGTGAAACTAAAGATACCAATTTAATAGGGATAGACGGCTAGGGAAATTTTGCCAGGTACCGGGGACATTTTTAAAAGAAAAATTGTACTGCCTTGGGGCGTGGGGAGACCAGAAAGGATCCATTTTTATCATAAAACCCGGCCGGGCCTAATATTTCCGGTTAGTGCAAAAACCCTGCCTGGTTGGGGTGGCCGGGCCGGTTTACCCATCCAAGCCTAATATTTATGCAATGCAGTTTTTGGAGAAGAATGCTTGCTAAGAATCTTTGCTAGCAAGAATAAACAAGTAAATATGTTACAAAACAAGTATATATGTAACAAAACTATATGTAACAAAACATGTATATATGTAACAAAACAAGAATATATGTAACAAAAAAAGAATATATGTAAAAAAACAATTATATATGTAACAAAACAAGTATATATGTAACAAAACTAGTATATATGTAACAAAACAAAACTATATGTAACAAAACCAGTATATATGTAACAAAACAAGAATATATGTAACAAAACAAAACATGTATCTCCTTTATGAAATACCCGAAGAATAAAGCTCATTAAGAATCCATACACCTTTCAGATACAATGGGTAGTAACAATATTGATTTGAGTTATGTTTTGGTCATATATGGATATTTTTATGTTTATTTTTTCCAAGATACCCGTGTTTACATAAGTAAATAGACCCCAGTCACAATACGCGTTTCTGACGAGTTGCCGTTCCTGAGGGCTAAAACTTTAAATGAAGCCATTACTGCTGGGTGAATACTTATAGGACTCGCGGTACTAATTCAGTTCCCATATTAAACACCATGATATAAAGTTTCTCAGTGTTCATGATCAAACATATTTATACGTGTGTGTGTGTGTGTGCAATTACACTTTCATAATTTCCTTAATTATCTCTTTTTGCAAGAGCAAATAAAGGAAATATTTCTTTCTGAATTACTTTAATTCAGACAATGACCACGCTATCAAAGCAGTTTAGGTACGGAATCCTAATTTCTTACAATGTCATAGCATACAATAAAGAAATATCAAACAATGGCATAACACTAACTACAGATTGCATAGATATTGACTCGATTCGCTGTCGTAATTCCTTGCTTAAACAATAACCAAATGTACCACTGCTACGTTACTCTGCTTTCTATTCAATATCATAATCAGTCTCTGTCACTCACACCGTTCAAAATAGCCCAGACGATAGACCCTACTTTGTAACGTCACACTCTTAGTAAGAGGAGTGGATAATTGGATTTGGCTGGAGTTATCTAATGGATGACCTCCCTCGATATTATAGCCCGGTGGGAGTGGAAAGATAGAATTTCAACAGATAACTGGGCAAGACTATTTGGAAGAAATAATGCAATACAAGCCTACTTATACAAAAAAATTAACAAAATTGAATAAATATCAATTAAAAGCAAATCCAATTCAATCTAAGTTATGTCAACAGAATTTAATAGTAAGGTCTAATTTGGATTTATTTCATCATAATAACGAGTGGTGAAAAGAGCGCAATGTCCACTAATGATTGCATCACCTTGACGGTGTATCATCGTCTTCCTATTTCCTCGAGCCTTCCTATTATACACGCTTTACTCCTTCCTGGTCTTCCTGGTCCTTTATTCTGAACTCGTCACTCCTTTTTTCGGACTTCCGTCTTCGCACAGTCCTGTCTTTCCCCAGAAAGCTGTTCCTGAAAGGACACAATTATCCCTAAATCTCTGTATGTACCACGTTCTACACGTACATAAATTTCCCTAGCAATCCATAGCTAACAAAATTATTTAAACATTACAAAATTTGATATAAATATGCGAGTATCGTTAACTCACTATAATCAGTATCGTCCTAACAGACATAGAAAATTATTTCATAGAACCCTGTGAAATCCTACACATATGAAAACTGGGACAGCTGTTCTATCAATGAACTAGTAACTGCAAAATTAAAGAGATAAATTGCATAACAACTCTAGCATCAACCGATTTCCATGAAATTGTGTGTGTGTGTGGGGGGGGGAGAATTTGATTTTTAATGTAGCTTTAACAATTTTTCAGTCTCGATGTCTGCATTGTAGCATTTTATAGTGATGCCTAACACTGGAGCATCATGTCGCAGACATGTAGCATGATGTCCCACCCAGTCACATTATCCTGACACCAGGCCGACCAGTCCTAATACTAGCCCTTAATGCTGAGCGCCAAGTGAGGCAGCCGTTAGTACTATTTTTTGTAAGTCGTTGATATGACTCAGCCGGGGATCGAACCCACTACCTCCCGCATCCGAGGCGGATGCGCTAACCACTGGGCCACCAGAGCGGTCTCCATGACATTAAATAAACGATACATAATATGGATCATATCAAACACATTTGCATTAAACAAACAATCAAACATAGAAGATTACGTGGAAAAATTAACATTGCGTACCTTTATACTGTTCTCTTTCAGAAAATGTGCATCCTAGCACTAAACCCTGTCTTTTCTTACAAGACAGCCACATGGTCCCATTTTCATGTTTAACGAGGAAAGCACTATTCTTTTTAGGCTTCCTCGGAGTGAGAGTTCTCCTTTCTCAGGATTTCATACAAAAGAATTTCGACCAAGGTCGTCACTTTAAATTCAGATTATTTTCAAAGTGTACGCATTAATTTACTCTGGCGAAACGTAAGCAGCGGTTCCTAAATTATCCCAAGATAATCATTTATTTCGTCAGATTTAGACAGATTAGAATCTCTGAACAACGGTGCATCTCAATTCCCCTTTGAAAATGATAATTTGACATGGGTTCCTATCAAGCGGTTATGGTTGGTAGCTCAAATGTTTACTTTCTCAGGACAGTATTGCAATGCCCTGCTCAGATCTCAATGGGTCATAATTTTTAGCTTTTCAAGTTTTAACACTGATAAGGGGGAGGGGTGAAAAGAAGAAAGGGCGAAGTGACCCTTTACAAAGAGGTTTCTGGCTTAAATGTGATACAATTTTAATGCTCAGTGCATTCAACTGTAAGGTACAATACAATTTAAAATTTGACACTTTACATTGTGTGTATATATATATATATATATATATATATATATATATATATATATATATATATATATATATATATATATATATATATATATATATATAGTTATGTATATTTGATTAATTTAATTGTTTGTTTGTTAGTTTTAATAATTTTAATGTTTTTTTATTCCATTACATGCTATAGTAATATAATTTTGCTTACTGGAATTTCATATTTTTCATAAATTAGTTTGACCAGACTGATTTTTCGTGAATACCCAATATTAGAACTTTGCATCTTAACGCTGACCTAGTTCCTGGCCTAGATTCAGAGGCAGCAGATTTAATAGTGATGTTCTGAGAAATAATTTTAGTCGGTCTTTTAAACACTTAGGCGTCAAGGTGTTCGTTTTGTTGTGACAGCTGGAGTTTAATACTTTAATATTTCTTCAATTTATTTGGATTCTAAAGCTTAATTCTTTTCCCTGGGAGCATTTAAGTGCTCGTGCAGAATTCTTGGACATTTATTGAAATTTTATTCGGAATTCAAAACTGGAATCTTATTTTCTGTGGTTCAACAAAGAATTGTAGACACATCACTACTATACTGGCTATAGTAAACGTCATCGTCTTCGATTTTGAATTTCCTTGGTTCAACCTGATTAATCACATTTAAGCATTTAAGCTCCACCTGTTTACTCACATTTAAGCTGTGCCTGTTTAATCACATTTAAGCTACACCTATTTACTCACATTTAAGCTCTACCTGTTTATCACATTAAGCTCTACCTGTTTAATCACATTTAAACTCTACATGTTTAATCACATTTAAGCTATACCTGTTTAAGCACATTTATGCTCTACCTGTCAAACACATTTAAGCTCTACCTATTTACTCACATTTAAGCTCTACCTATTTAATCACATTTAAGATCTACCTGTTTCAGCACATATAAGCTCTACCTGTTTAATCACATTTAGGCTCTACCTATTTACTCATATTTAAGCTCGACATGTTTAGTCACATTTAAGCTCTACCTGTTTAATCACATTTAAACTCTACCTATTTACTCACAATTAAGCTCTACCCGTTTAAGCACATTTAAGCCCTGCTTGTTTAATCACATTTAAGCTCTACCTATTTATTCACATTTAAGCTCTACCTATTTAATCACATGTAAGCTCTACCTGTTTAATCACATTTTAATTCATTATGTCAAATATAGATGGAGCATCCTGACAAGTAAAAAGAAACTTGAACATGACATGTATATGTTTAAATTATTAAGTTAACTATTGGGAAAACTTTTCATACTACAGTTTCTATACCTTCTTGCTGTAACACAAATTTTTAAATCAAGATATAAATTTATGATGCATATAGTTACTCGCAAACAAAAGGGAGAATACAACGGGGTGGGGCAAGCATCTTGGCAAGTACCAACACTACTTATATGAATATGTTATGCAAGTTTAACAATTTCTATACAGTATATTCACGTGGGAAAAAAGGAAGTTGTGTGCTATTTTACTATTTTAAATAAAAATTGACATGTTTAATGCATACCTGTAGCATATGTACTGGTTTGTTATTTAGTTTGTACACATAAGGTCAGAATATATGACTACCTTCCCTCTAGTCTACCTTCCGGACCTGTTTGCAAATTTCTTGTGAACTTGATCCAATTCCAACAGCACTGCTGCTTGATTGCTTAGATCCAGTATTGCCTTCACTAACTGATGTTATTAATACCTCTCTCTCATCCGGGAAATTCACATACTTTTTCAAAACTGCCATTGTAAAGCCTCTGCTGAAGAAACCTACACTAGACCATAACGATTTAAAGAACTACCGCCCAGTTTCTAATCTCCCATTCATATACAAAATCTTGGAAAAGGTTGTTCTATCCCAGCTTGTATCTCATCTGAATTCAAACAGTCTTTTTAGCAATGTACAATCTGCATATCACCTTTGCCACAATACTGAAACTACCCTTCTAAAAGTAGTTAATTGCATTCTATCTGGTTCGGATAGCGGAAAGAGTACAGTCCTCACCCTCCTTGATTTGTCTGCAGCATTGGACAAAATAGACCATGATATATTACTTCATCGTCTCCAGCATGTATTTGACATTCATGATACAGCCTTACTGTGGTTCAAGTCCTACTTGGTCAACAGGACACAAATTGTGTCTGCAAATGGAATACATTCCAGCCCAGTTAATCTATGTTGTGGTGTTCCATAGGGGTCTGTTCCTGGGCCTGTTCTCTTCATTCTATACACTCAGCAGCTCTCAAGTCTCAAAAATCATCATCCAGTGTCTCACCAATTGTACGCTGACGACACCCAAATATACAAATCTAGCCACCCAACTGAAGCTGGTGTTACCATTCAAGGTGTAGAGAGGTGCATTTCTGATGTAAAATCATGGATGACATGTAACAAGCTGCAGATGAATGATGATAAAACTGAGGCCATTCTGATCACAACACAAAGACTTTCTCAGTCACATCCTTTACCTCAAACAATAAATATCAGTAACACCAACATTAAATTCACACAGTCAGTACGAAACCTAGGTGTCACTCTGGACATTACTCTCACGTTGCACCAACATGTCATGAACATATGCAAGGCTGCATATCTTGAGCTGAGACGCATCAGCCCCATTCGCAAATATCTTTCAGTTGATGCCACTAAAACACTTATGTGTTCATTAGTACTTTCAAGACTGGACTAGTGTAAATCAGTTCTGTCTGGTTCATCTCAATATCTACTTCCAGAAACTTCAAAAAGTTCAAGACACAGCTGCTCTGATCATACTTAGAGTACCACGATCAGAGCACACCTCCCCGCTGCTCTGTACCCTACACTGGCTATCCATTCCATCCAGAATCAAGCACAAACTGTGTTCTCTGTGCTACGTTTCACTGACGGACTCCAGTCCAACATACCTATCTGACCTCACCCATGTGTACACACCAGCAAGATACTTACGCTCCTCTTCTGACAATCGTATACTCATTATTCCCGCTACAAAAACGAAATCGTATGGACGACGTTCTTTTTCATACCAGGGCCCAGCAACGTGGAACGAATTGCCCACTGAACTTAGACACAAAGACACAGTGATCCCATTCAAGATTGCTCTTAAACCTCACTTATTTCGACTGCAAGAACAAACTTAAAGACCTAATAATGTTCCCTACCTTAAATATTCAGCATGTTTTTTATGTTTTCTAATTTCATGGTGTTTGATTTTTGGAATAATATCATTATATATGTGTATTTTTATGTTATAGGTGTTGTCTAATGTTATAAAGCGCTTAGAGCTTCTAAAGATCAGGCGCTATACAAAGTCTTCGTTATTATTATTATTATTGCTTATCCTGCAGGAATTTGATAGTAGCAAGCTTGATATCTCCACTAGCATCAAAGACTACTATAACTTGGCATTTGTTGTTTTTTTCTTCATGGATGCAACACACTCCTCAACAACACAAAAATGAGTCTCACGTTCTCTTTTTACAATTTCCTCCTTTTGCACCTGCCAAATCTTGTAGTTGAGTCATGTAATTTAAGTTTGATAACCTTGAAGTCAAAAATTCAATATAACTTATGATGATAAAATACTCCATTTGACAGAAACATGCATTGACAACCATCAGCATTTCCGTGTGTGTGTGTGTGTGTGTGTGTGTGTGTGTGTACTGAGTGTTAGACGCTAGATGTACATCTTTGAAATTGCCCAGAGATGCAGGGGTAGCATTGTGATACACACCTGTGTTGTATCGCTGTACGTGGCAGATTAATAGCATACCGACATCCCTAATATTCCTGCGTATTTGATCAGTTATACATATCAAGTTAGCAACAAAAAGAAGGTTAAAACCTGGACACTTCAAAAATTGAACCTCAGTTATGTGCATAGTGAGTTACTTCAGTTGATATTTATGTTGTATGCTATCTTATGTTGTATGGTGTTTTGTGTTGTATGGTATCTTATCTTGTATGGTATTTTATGTTGTATGGTATCTTATGTTTTATGGTATTTTATGTTGTATGTTATCTTATGTTGTATGGTATTTTATGTTGTATACTATCTTATGTTGTATGGTGTTTTGTGTTGTATGGTATCTTATGTTGTATGGTATTTTATGTTGTATGTTATCTTATGTTGTATGGTATTTTATGTTGCATACTATCTTATGTTGTATGGTATTTTATTTTGTATGGTATCTTGTGTTGCATGGTATCTTTTGTTGTATGATATTTTATGTTGTATGCTATCTTATGTTGTATGGTATTGTATATGGCAACAGTTTATAAATCTGCCCTACAAGAAGGAGCATAGTCATTAATGTTTCAGAAAGTAATAACTGTTTTTGTGCATTTTGCATCAACTTGGTCTGACTTCAACATACACTGTCTTACGTTTACAAACTTGCATACAACAGTTAAAATTGCTTTCGACCAAGTAATATATATATACTGAAACACAAATATCGTCAAAGCCTGGCTAAATTAAAAGTAAAATTCAAAGATGAGTTTTGTTAATAATTTATTTTTAAATCTCTCAAGATCGTCAACAGCGATGAGATAAATCAAGCATCTACCTTACAGCAAAGCACATATTTATCATGTTAATATATCTGAGGTAATCGCTTATGTCTAAAAACAAATCAGTGATGTAAGATATAGATCTATTCTAATAGCAAGCATTTGATGTGGTATTAATATTAATACTTGACATATCCAGATTTCCAGTCATTGCTATCACATCATAGCAAGCAAAATATTATTTTTCTAAACAAGATAATAATGGCAAGGTGTAAAGCTCCAAACATTGCATTGCATAAATAGGCATCAACTGCATTACCAATCTAATCCCACCCACATTACCAACCGAATCCATCCCACCCTGACCCCATTATATTTAGATTTATACATTTTAAATTAGAAGTATGTTGCATGACAGAAATGTTAATCTAAAATACCTTCAAAGATGACTTTACGTTGAAGTTCTTGTCATAGGTTCACTGGCATTTCTTTGAAAGGCTGGACTGTAAACAAAGCAACATGCAATGGAACACAGATTTCACTTCCGGGTCAACACGAAGGCTTTATTACTCACTGTGCACTGTCGCCAAAATACACACAGACAAAAAACCACACAATAAGCTCATGTTCTAAAGAATAAACATTTGCCTTTAAACCCCTAGCAAAAATGTTTAAACATAACTATTGTATCACCACCAAAATGAGAGAGGAAAACTGCTCTAAAAATAGACTAGGATTACATTCATTTTTCCGAGTGCCTGGCCTCGTTTGTTGAGCATTATGGAAGGCCAGGGTAACAGGATACCAGTTGACACGACTTTTTTAATAGAATGGGTTACGCTGTAGGTGTCAAGAAATTTTTAATTACAATAAAGTTTGCTACTCTGTTTTAGCTGACCATTATTACAAAACCATATTTATAAGGTTTTAGTTTTACTAGCACAGGATTCCGATATTTCTGATAATGCACTGGAGTCAATTACAAAAATTAATTTTTAAAAGCGGTCAATAGCAACCGATAAAACTATGATTAAGAATTTTTATCTGCCATTTTCACTTGCACGGTCGAGTGATACGTATACCCACGTCGATTGTTTTGTTTATGTGCGTGTGTGAGGATGAGGTAATGCTTAAACAGGTAAAGATTATTATGTCACTACTGATATGCTCCATGTAAATATATACAAAAACTAGCAGAATGTAAACGGTAAACCACTGACGTTGTCGCACGGTATATCGTACAAAATGTACGCCTTTGAGATCACCCACACTTGGGTTTGTGAAAAAGCTTGCAAGTAGCTTCCTTTGGGTCGGTCGTTCTTCTCGCCGTGTTAGTCCTAAAAGTCAATCAGCAATTTGTAATTGCAATTAATAATTTAAATAACTAATTCCTCACACATTATAACTTAACGCAAGAGTAGATGATTCCACAAACTGAACTTAAAATAGGAATGAACAATTGTTGACCTAGTCCTTATATACAGACTGTCGCCTGACCCATGGCACAATAAAATGCCCATGATGCGGGTCACTTCAAAAGGAAATTCCATCAAATTCGTAAACGAGGTCAGGTCTCGAACTCAAATTCAAGTAGGCATCATGACAAAAATCAGTATATGATAAAACTTCTCATGGAAAATCCCAAGTGTTAAGCTTAAAGCCAATTAAAAATATGCTTTTAAAAGAAATGGCAAAAGTCAGGTTGGCAAAAGTCAGAAATGGCAAAAGTCACGGATAAAGGTCAAGCACATACCATAAAATTAAATTTATATAACAGTACCCAAACCTGATTTAAATTAAATTGGTAGCATGTCCTCGCTATTTGGATTGAGAACGAATCACTTCATAGAGAAATTTTGTAAAGTCATTGCATTTAACCGAAGAGGTAATTGGAGTTCTGCCCTTCTTTGCTTATGCATGTAGCCCGTCTTCTGCATTAAAGGAACATTTATATTCGTACTGCGTTTTGAAAATAAACAAGAAATATTATACCTATATTCATTTATTTATGTTTTTTTTTTTTTGGTATAAAATCCTCCAGATTTACTCAAGACCCCATAAAATGTAACATAATTACATTTAGATGACCGAGTTCAACGTGTTTTCATTGCGTTAATAAATACCAAAAGTAGACAAATGAAGAATGGTTTGGCTTGATTGTTGTATTAACATCGATGAATATTCGATTCCTGTTAAAATACTTCAAAGAATATTTTAAAAGGGCTATTTGGTATCCGTTTCAGATCTAGAATTTACATCGTGTGTACGGCCTAATATAAAACATAAAAATACTGCACCTACATTCAACGTATTGGACGATTTCGTCTGTAAACACACATACGTCCCCATTTTGCATTTTGCAAAAGGTAAGTTAACACGTTTTATTGATATCAAACACAACTGCTAGAAATTTCAATTCACATAATTTAAAAAAAAATAAAGTTTCGTCGAGGAATAATTGAATCACTACTAAACTTAGTGCTTATTTGAAAACAGGTTTTTTGATCTTGGGCTGAATCATTTTAACCGGCGTGAAAACTCGGGGAGAAAGTAACGGCCTTTGTAATTATATGTATTTTTACGTTAGATTAATCGAATCATAACCAACAACATAGTTGCAATACGAATAATTACACTGATAGTCTATTTTAATAAATTTCAGCGATTCATATTTTGAAATCGTTTATACGCTTCCGTAAGATAAAACCTAAAGGTCCAATTTCATTCATTCAAACTCTTTGAGAGTGTGTGTGTGTGTGTGTGTGTGTGTGTGTGTGTGTCTCTCTCTCTATATATATATATATATTGCTTGCGCTGATATTTTGTTTTGTAGAAATTTTCAATACATAATAGTATGCGAATATTTTAATTGATATTAATTCTCTGTATTAATATTACTGATTATTATTAATACTCATTACTAATATTAAACAATATTATTTTATCAATTATTATTCTTATTATTATTATCATTATTATTATTATTATTATTATTATTATTATTATTATTAAAATCTCGCATTGCTATTAATATTCAATGTTAATATTACTCGTTGCTATTATTACCCATTATTATGATTACTCATTACTATTTATGCTCATTATTGATATTACTCATTCATATTATTACTCATTATTTATATAACTCGTTATGACTAGTACTCATTAGCTCCTCATGCAAAATTTTAATGCACATTTTTACGTCATCGTTGAGTATACACTGAAAAATTCGCGAAGCATTCGCGAAATATGCTTATATGCTACAATTTACAGGACCTTGCTACAATGTTTTACAAGATGTTATTATATATCTTCTTTCCATGTGTGTCCGCATTACATTTTCTGAGGGGGATTCGGGGGTTCGGGGCAAGTTCTAAAGAAACTAGGCTAATCCACCACAATAGATTTTTTTTTTAAATCTCCTCATCCTGCGTACGCTCATGTTAGGGTCGAAAAATCATTATACCTGTTATGGCACTTCGGTTGTCGATATGTAGGAGATGATCGACCACGGCTTTATTGGCCCGGATCGAATGAGAATAAAATAAAAATATGAAATGATTGGATGCAATAAGAGAGGTCTAAGCAAAGATATAGAATAGAACAACAAGAGCCCCGGTATCTAAAATATAACATTTTCATCAATTACATAAACAAAATGAAATCGAACGATTTGAATCATACACTTTCTCTTAGAAATAAAATTACAAAATTTATGCGAAGTCAGTTAGCTGTTCTGTTATACCAATAAAACAAATTTCATCATAGATTCGAGTGAATCACTAAACTCATTCGCCGGCATAACAGCATAACCTTGTTGCTTCGGGTCCTTTCCAAATCGCTGTTGGTGACAGTTCAGCGTTGTCGTATTTATTCTCTCTCTCTCACTCACTCACTCTCTCTCTCTCTCTCTCTCTCTCTCTCTCTCTCTCTCTCTCTCAGAACAAAATTAATGTGTTCAATTCGCAATATAATACACACTCAAAAAAATAATATCATCAAATTAATGTCTTTCTAGCGGCTATCCGCATTCCTAACTGGAACAATGACATAGCTAGACCTCTTAGATGAACTATTACATCCCTATCTGGGTTTAATTTACTTCCTAAAAGATAGTAATGCACAACTTAATGTCACAAATGAATTAATGGACTTCACGTCTTTTCTTAACTAGATTACTTGCTAACTAGGGATTCAATGACATAGACATAGCAAAGTCAATTCTTATCTTGCATGCGACATGTAATTTAAGATAGATAAATTAATTCTCACATTTCGTATCAGATTAATGCATGCGATTCCTACCATACATGATTTATATTACATTCAAACCACTAAATCCAAAAATATTCATATCAATTAAATATTATATGATGTTCTTCCAATGCATTAAATCTTATAACATTCAAGACAATGAATGCACGATTGACTTGTGAACTCAAGATAAACTGAAGTATCAATTTAAAACGAATACATTCAACAAATAATTACACCAATGAGCACATTGTATGTGACTGAGACAATACCTTTGTGCCCTTTCGATACTCTTTTTTTGTATGCAGGCAAATAAATCTCTCTCTCTCTCTCTCTCTCTCTCTCACACACACACACACACACACACACACACACACACACTCTCTCTCTCTCTCGAAGTCGTTATGATTCCCTCTATTCCGCCTTTATTAATAAATATCTGGAAAATTTCATGTTGTGCTCGTATTTCCAATGGGCCAAAATTGTCTCTCGAGTGTCTCTGTTTTGTCATTTTCTTCGATTTGACCTTCCTTTAACATCGTTCTCTTCTGTAATTCTAACCGTTATCCTAGCTTGTCCTTAATAAAATCCAATCATGTCCCCAAACAGAGAATATTCCATCCTTCGCAGGCAGCAGTTTATTGCGAGCCTAGCACATACGTTTTTACGGGTCACGCTGACCACGACAAAATGTGATGTGATAACATCTGCAAAATGTTTGCACCGTTACAATATAGTTCCCAATTTTGGTTTCTTTACCGAACAATCCATGTTTAATGTGGTCTGTTTCATGTGCAAAATCATCCGCTGCATTTGCTAGAAGTAATCTACTCATTCGTTATCTCTAAATTGTTCTATGCAGGAAAAGGTTATGCAATATGGCTAACCACTTGGCAACGAATGAAATTTACGTTCACATCTGCGTCATTTTGCCAGGGCGCTGACGAACTGGTTATTGCGCAATAGTCGTGTTAATATTGGTCAGTTTATCACCAACAAAATTGTTCTTACATATTGGTAGCTGATTGACAGCTGTTCACACATCAGTGTTTGTTTGTTTGGTTTGAGGATGGGGGACAAGGTTGGTGTGATGATGGTTAAAACAACCTGAAGTCCTCGGCGCCATTTTGTACACAGATATATTATTGCTTCGATCGTTTTATCCCACCTCTATAGAAAGAAAGCAATTAAGAACGCAAACTAGAATGAGATAAGAAGAAGAAAAAAATCCTCGCCATAAAATGTGCCCTAGAATAGCTTGTGTTTAAGTTATTTAAACAATTTCTTCAATGAAGTTATAACATAATCTGACTTACAAAATTTAAAAAATATGAAGGTTTCGTGAATAACAGCAACAACAATATAATACATAATTATATGAATGAATCTACTGAACATTGCTTATCATATTTTCTTCAAATTTTGTGTTGCAATTAAGCATGGACTTAGAGATTATGTAATGACGCCAAGTTATTTTAACTTACATCGTTTGAACATAATTTTTCAAAGGGGTGGAGGAAGACTATGTCTGAGGCGGCATGTCGAGTAGCTCTTGTTCGTCTTACTCACAGAGTTACGTAACACAAATATCTGTACCCCGCTGATATCGCCGCTGATATTATCATAGGAAATTCCTTTGTCGATAGATTACGTGACTGTGGTTCTTTATTAACTGCATTCAAACCGTCACAACAAAGCTTGAAAATGTGAATTAAGACTTCGCAATCGATTGGTTATTTTCTTCTCAAACGAAAGGTGACCGTTTTGACACGTCGTCTATCTTCAAATCTAAATACATTATAAAGTCGAGCGCAATTACTTTTTTTATACGGCACAGCGGTGTGATAACAGCTATGATAACACGCGGGTGATATTGTCCTCGGGTGTAACTGAGTGTGAAGAGGTCTTATCTTTTAAGGTAGATAAAGGGTTTTTAAGAGACTGTTTCAATTTCGTTTTTCTTTCTCTTTCTTTCTTTTCCTCTTTTCTGGCTTTTTAACCCAACCCCACCACCATTTAATGCTGTCAATGTAATCTGTCATCAATCAGTATTGGGGTCCCTTAGAACATTCGACTTCTAGGTCGGGGTCGCTTAAAGCATTTGACATAAAGACGAATGAGACTGTGAAATTGCTGAATACGATTTGTAAAGGTATTCAAAATGATAAAGCAACATGGTGTAATACAAATAAACCGATTGGAAATATTTGATAACATTTTTTTTTTTTATATTTACACAGAAGTGTTAATCTTGTAATCGTACAATGCCCATAATCTTTTCTAGTGGTATCAATAATTACCATAAACCAGGAAGAACTCAAATGCATAACTGTTAGAACCAGTGCATAATTAGCTTTGTGCAAATTCACGGCGTAAACACATAAAAAATTTGTTTAACTCCTCAAACTGTTTATCACACACACACACACACACACACACACGCGCGCGCGCGCGCGTAGATCAATTTGTTTTTTTTTTCAATACACACTTTTTGGTAGTAATGGAGATACAAAAGATATTTGACGGATATATATATATATATATATATATATATATATAAAGATCTCTCCAACAGATACCCAGCGGATCCATTTATCTACAACAAATCTCTCTAAAAAAAATTCCAAGGATTCAATTTATCTCAAAAGATCTCTCTAATAGATAAAAGAGGAATTCATTTTATCTCCAAAGAAGCTCTCTAAAAGATACTACTAACATGAGCTCGAATTTTAAGATCATTGCCATTGTATAATATAAATAATATGCAACCTAGAGATCGTGGTTGGCATTGTATAGCAAAAATGATGTCTTGGCTTCAGCTCGAACCTGCAGATCCTTGGCATTGTATGTTGCAAATAATATTTGAACTTGAGATCGAATATAGAGATCATGGTTGGCATTGTTTGACACAGAAAATGTCTGAACTTTAGCTCGAACCAAGAGATCGTTGTTGGCATTTTACAACACAAATCACTGGATACATAACCCTATTTTAAATTGTAGGGTCCACATTTTCGTATGTGTCACCTTTAAATCTTAACTTAGAAATACAATATCCAGGACCTTTTATGTACATGGGAAAAAATGTAATGTCAAAAAGATTTTTAAAAAATTGATGTTTGGTCTGTCTTACATCCCCAAACATCCGTCTATTTTTATGTTTATTTTTAATATATTCCTATAGTCCCAGACGACCGTCGCGAACAATAATGAAGTGCGTGCTCTGCTTGTTGAAAGTGGTAATCAGCTCCTAAAATTAATCCTTTCAATGTGGATTTGAAATGTAAATTGTATCCCCTGACCTATTAAAATTCTGACAATGACATGGTTCAGCTTATGAAAGCCGGATTTATCCTATAGACGTGTGACTTGCCTAGACTAGGAACCCCATGGTTTTGAGATTGTATCCATCTATTTCTTTTGAATCGTTCCCTTCATTGTCACCCTACTTATTTCGAAACTCCCCGTTCGCCGCATAGAATTGAGGGATTTTCACCAAGTCGTGGTGACAACTCGCGAGCTGAAAAGAATCTGTCACGTGGAAGCAACCACCGCTGTGAAATGCGCTGAGTTCTAATGTCCCACCATCTCTGCTCAATAACCCATGAAAAAGCAATATTCCCGACAGAAAACGATAAGCTCGTATTTTCATGTTTCAAAACGTTTAATCTGGAGAAAATTTATTATTTAGGTATAAGGTATGGTGAATTTTATCCTTGACCTTTACATACGACCTATTGTCTTGTTTCTGATAGATGACAAATATCTGGTTTACTCGGGTTTTAACCATGATCGTGTCCAGAACTATTTTTACGTTTCAAATTCTAATATAATGAAATTTCACAAAATGTACGGAAGAAATTGTTTGAAATGAATTCTAGCATAATCTGTTGTGTACATTAATTTCATTCCTAAGATAATATTGCACTGTTCAAAATGTTATTTTGTTTTGTTTCATTTCCTTTCATGTACCCAGTACACTTAAGCTATTTTAAGGACAAACACCAAATGCCAATTATCTCTTAATACACAAGTGATTTACAATTGGTTGAATGTCCTTTACGATGCAATTATGAAACTGCGCCTGCGTTTATTGCTGTCATGATTTGTGATTTTAAACTATAAAACGTTAAGGAAAAGTTTAACTGAGTGAAAGCATCTGCGAGGTTCGGAGTAAATGATAAACTTTTAAATTGCAAATTTCAAATTTGTTTTCTTTATCAATTTTAGGTCCATGCTCTGTACAAATAGAATAATTAACTTTAATTTACTATATTTCGTTAGCACCAATTATCGAGGATTCCGTGCTCGTTACCAACCCATCTATTTAAAGATCCATTTGACAAAATGCCTTTTACAGAAACAAGAGGACACCCTCCCAAATGCATAAATTTAATCACTAACAAAAATGTCATTTTTCGACAAAGAAATAAAAACTGATCCCACAAAATTACACAAATTCACAATATTTTATTTGTGATTTATTCTCATTCGAAAATTGGAGACAAGGCAACATTGCCATGTTATAGGCTCTTGACGGACTAGAGCTTAAATATTTCATAAACACGTAAAAAGAAAAATGTCTGAACCAGGTCATGATCCTCTGTTTTCTGTTTTCGAGTTGAGATGGAGAACTCTTTATAGACCTTTTTGATTTGGATGAGATTGTAAACACGATTTCAGAATGAAAGAAACCAAAGAAATATCGTAATGCCTTCTTTTCGCCCTATTCCTTCTAAGAAGTTCGATTTTAGTCCGACTTGTTTGTACACGATCCCAATGTTCCTTATCAAGTTTTAAACCCCTTTGCCTGTAACACTTCTGCATGCCAAGGAGGATGTTGTTATCAAACAAGAGGGTTCTTCGTCAACACTGTACATATCACTCTAGCTTTTATGTACGATTACTAGGTACGGGACAATTAATTGTAACATCAACCAATTGTGTTTTTGCGTTTGTGATATAAGACAGCCACACAAAAAAATGAATGGCAAAGATTTTCTATGTACCAGCAGAGACATATCCGCGAAAATAAATCCCAGTTAATTTGTTGGGAGTTGAGAAACCATTTCACCTTACGGCAGTTGATTATCTGTGTGACTTTAAGAAGTATGACTCCAACGAAATAACCAAACAAAATATTGGCATGTTTAATGTTATCTATCAAATAAATACGTACTTCATGTGTTATCTGATACATTTTGTGAATATAAATTGTGTATTTCAGCTAGAAATAAACTTATCTGTGGATTCGCTTGGAAACTTTTTCTGAGTGATTTTCACTGCTAATTGACTCGATTAGCTAATGGAAGGTTACACCATACATGTTCAATTTATTTCTAATAATAATTTGTAGCATCTTTTATATATGGTTTCATGTTTTAAAAAATGAACATGAACTGCGTGTGTGTGAAGGTAAGAAACTATTATTGTAACTATTTCAGCTACGACAATAAGAATGATTTTAAATTTTTAAGAAGCATACATCTGTGTCAGAGGCAGGAAACAAATATGTATATGCAAGGGGCGTATTTTTATTGAAGGTAAGTAATTATTATTATTATTATTATTATTATTATTATTATTATTATTATTATTATTATTATTATTATTATATTTGATTCTCTTCGTCCTGCAATCTGATTTTCTCTCTTCCACAATCTGATCAAAATCAGAAGATCTGACGGCGACCGCTTAGGGTTCATGTTCAGGTGACCTATGTTATTACAATAATAGCTAATTTTATCAGCCAATCAGATGAAGTCTTATACTTTCGCCTTGAGGATACTGGGTAGTATGGTTTAAAAAGCATCAATGTGTGCCGAACGATTTGAATCATTTTCAAATTTCTCAAAGCTTCATTTCCATTGACTAATTCAAAGGTCGATAGAACATGACCCTGGAGCGGTCGCTGTCATTTCTTCTCGTAGGACATTGGAAATTTGATATCAGTGACGTTGTCCCTTCCTTAACATCTTAACAAAATCCAAATCTTTAATTTAAAATATTATTCGCTCCAACTTAACCGCGTTTCATTACCTCCCTTTGTAAGCAGAGGGAACTACAAAGGAACAAGACAGTAAACCAGTCATGTTTTATTTTTATTTTTGATCTTTTAACAAAACTGCAGCTAGATCTACATGTGTTTATTGTACTCAGTAGTACATTTATTAATGGTGTAAACCTTCACGTGTACCTTGTCTGTCTTTTACATTGTTTCATTTCGGTTAAAAGTTCATTGGAACTTATGCCGGATCGTAGTTTTTAATCAAGGCAACTATAAATACATATTTCTGAGATCTTTAATATTGGTGGTAATATTGTCACAACTATTCTCTGTGCAGTCATTTTGAACTCTACGGATGGAAATCTAATGCGCATGCGAGAGACGGAAACTTGACATTATTATACAAGTCCACGCTGTTATTAAATAATATACGTACGAAGACTAATTAAACGAGAGAAAGAAATAAAGGAAATAGAGACAAATAACATTTCTTAAATTAAGAGCAATTTCAGTGGCAGTCGTATATGGGTAGAGATAGATTGTTTAGTTAAAGTCAGAGTAGAGTAGACTGGTTGACTGACGATTAACTGGCAGGGATAATCGGAATAAGAAAAGCTAATTACAAGATGTCCTGTTGAACGTTAAGATGCATATAGCAATGCCAACATAAAATGATTTCTTAAATTCATCATTTTTTAAACATCATCAGAAATAAATGATTTTTTTTAACCCATGATTTTTTTCAAACAACATGACTAAAAGTGTGTGTGTTTGTGTGTGTGTGTGTGTGTGTGTGCTTATAATATAGAAATGTATGAAACGATTAGATATTTTCTTTTGGGAAGGTTCGTGAACCCAACATCGAAATATTTCAACGAGTTAAATAAATTTAAAAATAAACATGTAAAAAAATTAAGACACTTTTTTACCTTCAACAGTTTGCTTTTCTTCCTAAAACCGCTTAAAAATTAATTACACTATTTCTGTGCTACTAGAACGTGACAACTGAAACGATTATAGCACATATGCAAGTATATCTACTCTGCGCAATACCAGCAGCCACAAATGTATTTTGTTTTCAAATGCAGCTATGAGGAAATGAACCCATGCCTTTGTATGATAAAAGCTTAGAGGACACACGGTACTAATGGAATGGAAAAATGGGAACCAGCCTAAAAATTGGTGAACATAGAATAGAACATATATGGGTTAGGCTGACCAGGACTGGTTAATAATGTAAGTTATGTTGTAGGAAAAAGAATCTTTTGAGAGCTTTTCCTAGTTGTACATGTAAAAAAATAGAGACATTGTTTTATTGATGGAATTTCAGTCGTTTAACATTCTTGAGTTTGGAACACTCATTGCTAAAATTAGCACCTGACTCTTTGGTGCGGAATTGAAAGCGCATGTTTCAAACACATTTAGGTCCAGAAAACGACGCGGCTCATATTCTTTCCTCTACACAGAAGCTGACATCCAGGTTTTATCTCTACTGATAAATATAGGTTTGGTCATGAGCACTCCAAAATTTGAAGTTATTGAATTTTTAATAACATGGTGTTTTGATAGGTTTACTATGGGAGCTGAATTAGTACAGTGAGTCCTAGGTGTTGGCTCTCTAAATCCCTCGGCCACAGACTCCAGCTCGTGGCGGATCCTGAAATATCGTGGGGGGGGGGGGGGCTTTAAAAAAATAGGTGCAGAGTCTTTAGAACAGAACCACGGCAGGGGCCAGGGATGGTAAAGCCCCGGAAGCTCCGGCATGTTGAGCGTTTGCAGCGCATACTATTAACCATCTAACTGTAATCAACTTCCGGTTGTTTGGGGGTCATTTTAGGGAGCTTTCGTTGTGTTATACACTTTTACCCGTCTTAGCCATAGGTAAAAATATGAGATGGTGACAAGGTCGTGTCGATGATGCCCTGCAATCAATATTGGTAACATTTCCTCAGATTACTGATTTCAATTAGATTTATCGATTTCAATTAAACTTATTTATTTCAACATGGTTTATCCAGGCTTTATTAGTCTAAGTTTGTTATATTGTTCGTGAAGAAAAATAACAAATTCTAAGCTATGAAAAAAAAATTATTCTAAGTGCCGAAAATACTTTCGATACTATTAACATTTGATATTTTGATTTTTTTTAAAAGAAAAATTAACATTATTGGTATGAAGCTGAAAATTAATTGGCGATCACCTATAGTAATTATCAATGAATCGACAAAAACTTAAAATGGATGGAAGATATTCATTGTCTGATTCTTGACATTTATTCCAAAATGTCAAGAAATATATTGCATTTGTCAAAATAATATTTGAAGACCTTGACTTATTATTCATCACGGTGCTTAATCTTCCACAAACATTTCACGGTTTTTCAGTGAGTAGAGCGTCCAGCGGTCACGAGTATACACGGACAATTAAAACCGGGTCTGCTACCTCATTTCGTCCTTCGAAAAGGCGCTTAGCTTTCATAACCTCTGCATGATATAAACCAACAGAGTGTTTAAAGTACCATTCAAGCAAACAAAAAAGAAAAGACAAAAACATTTCACGCGTAATATGTAGAGATATTGATTAAACCTTTTCAAAAATTGAAATGAAAGAAAAAATGGCATCAGATAACAGTATGAGACACACAAGATTAATTATTATCGATTGATGTTGGTAAATGCGCATAAATTATATAGTGCAAGTTGGTAAATGTTTATATATTATATAGTGCTGGCAGGTAAAAATGTGTATATATTATGCAGTGTAAGTTGGCAAATGTGTATATATTATATAGTGCTGGCTGGTAAATGTGTATATATTATATAGTGCTGGATGGTAAATGTGCATATATTATATAGTGATAGCTGGTAAATAGTCATATATTACATATTGCTGGGTGTTCAATGTGTATATATCACAAAGTGTTAGTTGGTAAATGTGTATATAATATATAGTGCCAGTTGGTAAATATGCATATATTATATAGTTCTGGCTGGTAAATCTTTATACATTACATAGTGCTAGTTGGTAAATGTGTGTATATATATATATATATATATATATATATATATATATATATATATATATATATATATATATATATATATATATATATATTACATAGTTCTAGTTGGTAAATGTGTATATATTACATAGTGCTAGTTGGTAATTGTGTATATATTATATAGTGCTGGCTGGTAAATGTGTATATGTTATGCAATGTAAGTTGGTAAATGTATATATATTATATAGTGCTGGCTGGTAAATGTGTATATATTATATAGTGCTGGTTAGTAAATGTGCATATATTATATAGTGCTGGCTGGTAAATGTGTATATATGACATAGTGCGACTTAGTAAATGTGCATATATTACATAGTGCTAGTTGGTAAATGTGCAAATTTTATATAGTGCTGGCTGGTAAATGTGTATATCTTATATAGTGCAAGTTGGTAAATGTGCATATATATATATATATATATATATATATATATATATATATATATATATATATATATATATATATATATATATATATATATATATATATATATATATATATATATATATATAGTGCTAGTTGGTAAATGTGTATATATTATATAATGCAAGTTGGTAAATGTATATATATTATATAGTGCTGTCCGGTAAATGTGTATATATTATATAGTGCTGGTTAGTAAATGTGCATATATTATATAGTGCTAGCTGGTAAATAGTCATATATTGCATATTGCTGGGTGTTCAACGTGTATATATCACAAAGTGCCAGTTGGTAAATATGCATATATTATAGTTCTGGATGGTAAATCTGTATACATTACATTGTGTTAGTTGGTAAATGTATATATATTACATAGTTCTAGTTGGTAAATGTGTATATATTACATAGTGCTAGTTGGTAATTGTGCATATATTATATAGTGCTGGCTGGTAAATGTGTATATATGACATAGTGCGACTTGGTAAATGTGCATATATCGTATAGTGCTAGTTGGTAAATGTGCAAATATTATATAGTGCTGGCTGGTAAATGTGTATATTTTATATAGTGCTAGTTGGTAAATGTGCATATATTATACAGCACAAGTTGGTAAACGCATATATTATAGTGCAGGTTGGTAAATGTGCATTTAGTATATAGTGCAAGTTGGTAAATATAAATATGTTATATAGTGCCAGTTGGTAAATGTGTATATTTTATATAATGCGATTTGGTAAATGTGCAGATATTATATAGTGCAAGTTGGTAAATGCATATTTTATAGTGCAAGTTGGTAAACACATATATTATATAGTGCAAGTTGGTAAATGCATATTTTATAGTGCAAGTTGGTAAATACATATATTATATAGTGCAAGTTGGTAAATGCATATTTTATAGTGCAAGTTGATAAATACATATAATATAGTGCAATTTGGTAAATGCGTTTATTATAGTGCAAGTTGGTAAATGTGTATATATTATATAGAGCAAGTTGGTAAATGTGTATGTGTTATATAGTGCTAGTTGGTAAATGTGTATATATTGCACAGTGCAAGTTGGTAAATTTTGATATAGTATATAGTGCAAGTTGGAAAATGCATATATTGTATAGTGCAAGCTGATAAATACTTATAGTGCAAGTTGGTAAATGTGTATATGTTGTATAGTGCAAGTTGGTAAATGTGTATATATTATATAGTGCTAGTTGGTAAATGTGTATATATTGTACAGTGCAAGTTGGTAAATGTGTATATATTATATAGTGCAAGTTTGTATAGGCATATATTGTATAGTGCAAGTTGATAAATACTGATGTTGTAGTGCAAGTTGGTAAATGTGTATATATTATATAGTGCTAGCTGATAAATGCAAAAAATTATACAGTGCAAGTTGGTAAATACATATATTATACAGTGCAAGTTGGTAAATGTGTATATATTATAAAGTGCAAGTTGGTAAATATGTATATATTATAAAGTGTAAATTGGTAAATACATATGTAGTCCAAGTTGGTAAATGTGTATATGTTATATAGTGCAAGTTAGTAAATGTGTGTATATTATATAGTGAAAGTTGGTAGATACCTATCTTATAGTGCAAGTTGGTAAATACATATATTATAGTGCAAGTTGGTTAATGCATATATTATAATGCAAGTTGGTAAATGTACATATATAGTGCAAGTTGGTATATGCATATATTATATAATACAAGTTGATTAATTAAAATGAACTAAAATTAACAAACGATAAAATCAAATATAAATAAAAAGCGCCCTCACTTTTATTGGCTTTGAACACTTGTTGTTACTGCACAAACGCTTACATTTCAGAGTAAATGCGGTAGATTGATAACCCTGTCAGTCATTCAGTATGACTGGGTATGATCTACCCTTTCGTTAATAACTTGTCGTCTGCTGTTGTTAGGTTAATGATTGCGCAGCAGTTAAAACTCGGTGAAAGTTGTATAGGGCATTTAGTTTAAAGGAAACGTTTTAATTGCCTTTACTTTTTCTTATTATGGATTACTCAGGCATGAAAACGCCGCCAATTCTTCCTTAACTTGTAGACTAAAAGTCAAGTTATCGTCCCAGTATCTTGCCTCAGCAAAAAGTAGATAATACTGAAGATAAATTTAGCGATAGCAGGTCGGTTTGCCAACTTTTTGGCCAAACAGTATACGTTTAATTGATGATGGCGTAAGAATTATATCTGTGAAAAGTTGTATTTGTGATAAATACATTTTTTTAAATACAAAATCCAAAACAAGGGTAGCTTTGTCTGGTTTCATTTTTTGCGGCACGGTAACTCCGAAACCAAACACTGCGCTGTGAGACTGTAACAACAATTCATATCATTGAAAATGTACAACACCAAAAAAAAAAAAAAAAAATTACAGGCTATATATTAATGTGTAAACGTAGAAAAGCAAAGGGCGATAATATGTGGAGAAGAAATGGTGCGTCATTTCTGACCATTGAAATTAAAGTACGATATTATTTCGTCAATGTATAATTTAAATGCGATATTGACAAAGGCAGATGAGTTCAGCTGAATTCAAGACTTTCCCCATGTTTTTATATAGGAATTAAGAAAAAAAAAATAGAAAATAAAGGAATAAATTCCTTATTTTGAAGAGAAAGAAAAAAAAAAAAACAAAGGACCCAACACATTCTGATACTATTTATTCCTGTACTTCTACTCGCAAAAAAGCTCATAATTTTCTAATGAATGAAATAAAATCGCAAAACTCTATATGTCAACCTACCCAACGACATGACTTTCAATCAATTAATATAATTATTTGTCTTACAGCAATTAATGAATCAATCTATATTTAAGTTAAATTCGTCTGATTAAGTGCAGACAGGTGCATAGTTAACAGCAAGCTTGATCTTTACCACCACAGTGCTGCAGTCAAGTGTACGGTACGGATCTGATTACCAACATTTAATGTCGCATTCCACTGTCAATAGCAATAACAACGAAAGTCACAAAGCTTAAAAATGACAAATACGTGAGTTAACTGTCATCTTCTAAACACCCTACTCTCAGCCTCCAAACAGTATTGCAGGATGCGAAACAGTGACCTGGAAAGATGATGCTTTATAGATCAGGGGTCTCAAACACGTGGCCCACCAAGCCGTATCCTGCCTTCATGCGGCCTTCCGGGTGGTTCGAGTTTGCTATCCTTGTTATAGATCAATCGAATTATGAATGTTGTTATTTGGTTATTTATATAGCTACTGAGTATAATAAAACAACAGAGTTTATCAGTAACAAGAATGTTTTGTAATAAATACTCAGAACTTAATCTATTTAGAGAGATATATTGATGGAACTATAAATGGGAGGAAGACGTGATGGACGGGCAGGCAGACAGGCATACAGATTACTATCTAGAAGGATATTTCGAGATATGTAGAGAGGAAGAAATTGTACCGATACCATCAAATAAATGAGTTCTGCCCTTTTGGGCCTCTAGTCTTCACTTAAACCTAAATAAAAGCAAGATGGAAGCCTTTCAATGGTTCGAAGCACTGAGCAAATATACTTCTATTTATTGATACAAGGTGTGTCATTAAACGTATAGCCATTATGTTTACTCTCCAAATTTCTTTATTGCCAACTTTCAGAAAAGGCTTTAGAAATGAACCAAAAATATACACACGCTACCAAACGTTCTATACCTTGTCCAATACGTCATTCTAAACCTTGTTGAAACAGACCTTTTAATTTTGAGATCAGGATAATATAAATTCGTCTCAGAACGTGGACTAATAAATTAACGACATGTGGTTTAATATATACTTTTTTCGGCTGGTATTAAAGGTTGTAAAATGTGTGCGTGAAACTGCATACTATTCATTGGAGAACTCGTACAACATTAAGCTATCTAACTGAAGAGTATCGCTTTTATTGTTGGTCACCCGGTCTCGATTGCTTTTGATAAAAAGCGAATAGACCGTCTTGCATTTGAATGAGGATGGTTTAGCACGTAGAGGTGCAGAAGTATTTGCTAATTCTCATTTTTATTCCGAGAAGCCTGGCGCTCGGTTACAAGGCGAGACTGCAGTGAGAAATAGTGTGTTATTAGGATGCATTGGAGGATTTTACAGCGGAGTTCGTTACACAATATCATAACATCAACCGTGCGGTAACAGTAAAGATAGCTCTCGCTTCACACCATAGGTGTTGTTTCTATATGCATTATTGTTTAGTGATAGATAAGTAGAGACACATGGATAATTCTATTCAGTGTAAGACGCATTGTAGTTAGGATACCCTGACTTTGTTCCCTGACAACCTTTTAGCCGTATGGTGAAAGCGCAACATCATGTGAGATGAAATTCGGCTGCAGGTGAGTTCTCTCTCTCTCTCTCTCTCTCTCTCTCGTGTAGCAAAGAAATATGTAGAGGCGGTTTGCAATTGCACACACTGAAATTTCACCAAAATATATACATGTACTAGCCGAAAATGACAATCGACAGAGACTGTCATACAACTTGAGAACGTGCTATATACTAATTATGCTTTCAAGAAATGTGTTCATCACACACAATTTGGACGTATTTATTTTCAATAATACATATTAATCGTAAAATGTTATGCCCTCAGCAGGTATATCCTCTACCGATGAAGCATCCACCTATATCATTTCGAAATTTACAAGAATTGCGCTACATTGTATTTTTTTTTTGATGGCGTAATACCCTCCTTCAAGTATTTCTGGTTACGTAATTGTCCCCTCCCCCCTCACTCAGACAATATCTATTAAACAACTGAAACGGATCTGTATTTTAATTATGTATATAACTTTATTGTTGGAAGTTCAGTCTTTGAGTCAGAGTACTCGGTAAACCTTGAGATTTACATTAATAACTTAAAAAAAATATCCCCTTCCCATATTTTGCAATAATTGTTCCTTGTATAAGGGTCTCATGATAGAAAAACAAACCTGTAACAACAACAACAATAATAATAATAATAATAATAGTTAACGAAAATCTTGAACAAAGCAATAAATACAATTCTGCATGCATATTCATGATGAATTTTTATTTGACGGATGCTCAAAATATTTCACACATAGGAATGATTCTCTATCCCCCACAGTCCACAAATCTTCACAAAGGTTAAAAACGTATGGATTTAACACTCAGCAATGTGTACAGCCTGGTGTATTTCGATCTACATACTTTTGCAGCTAGTAGCTTTGTCACTCAGTTTGTCTGAAAATTACTCATATTAAAGCTCACGGGTTTTCGAAAACTAGACAAATCATGGGGGTTCCGATAACGCGGACGATACAATCAGTGCGTGCTGAGGCACAAATGAATCGGGGAGAGACAAAATATATCATACTGTACACAAGAATATCAGCAAAACCATGGTGTGACACTGGACGTTTTGCAGTTAAATGAAATAAATAAATAAAAATGGGGACAGATAATTTTCATTTTGTCATCAGAGGCATACATTATACAGCATCATCTTTGGTGTCGTTGATGTGCGAGTGGAGCATATAATGGCACTGTTCTTTTTCAAAGGTGTGGTATTTATACAAGTATCTTGTTTTCCAATCCTTTATATCTATTTTCATATTCTGGACATCTCAGTTTTGTGGTATAAATGACAAAGAAATAAAATACTGAAAACATTTCCTTAAATTTATATATTATTTGATAACGGATTGGTTGCTTACATTGTTTTGAACTTGAGAAAAGTACTTCAATTAGTATTCAATCGAAAATTATAATCTCTTTCGGCAAAATATATTTTCTACATCCTAACATGAACTAATAACCTTTCCTGCATAAAGCTAGATTTTCCTTTGTCAAAGTTGTCCTAAGCATGCTTTGTTTGCCATCTCCCAAACACGTACTTCAATTTGCCTAATATGTAATTTTACCATTGATTTGGGAGAGAGAGAGAGAGACGCACACGCACACAAGAAAGCATAAGTTATAGGAACTTTACATGTTAAATGTCTTGCACTTATCTGTTATTTCATATTCATTGATGAGAATTTCAACAATTGTTTTACGTTTACATTTAATTTTGTTGTAATTCACATTTCCATTTATTTAAACGAACTTCTTATTCCTGAGGTTTTTGTGCAACTGATTTTACACTTTTTTAATTATATAAGCGTTTAGTTGGCACCACATGGCAGCTATTGTGCTTATGTGCCTTTAAATGCTACTATATACATTCATATCTGTACTACCACCACCACCACCACTACCACTACCACTACTACTACTACTACTACTAATAATAATAATAACAATAATAATAATAATAATAAAAATAATAAATTAACGAGGAAAATATAATTTCTCATGAAGGACTCACCACGTTGCACTCGAGCTACCGATAGGATATATATATATATATATATATATATATATATATATATATATATATATATATATATATATATATATATATATATATATATATGTGTGTGTGTGTGTGTGTGTGTGTGTGTGTGTGTGTGTGTGTGTGTGAGGGTATGGTGGTTGGTAGGTGCACATAATCATATGGTGTAGCAGGTCTAAATAATGGACAAGTAAACATTTGATGTCCATCCATCCATCCATCCATACATACATACATCTCGGCTAATGTGGTATACGAGAAAGCTTGCCGGTAGCCTTCGTGGGTCGGTGATTGTTTCCAGGGCTTACCCGGGTTCTTCCTCCACCATTAATACTGGCCGCCATGTATAGCCTATACCGTGCTGAAAAATGTCGTTAAACCCCATTACAACCACAACTACATACATACATACATACATACACATACATACATACATACATACATACATACATACATACATACATACATACATACATACATACATCCATCCATCCATCCATCCATCCATACATACATACATACATACGTACGTACCTACGTACTTACGCACGCACGCACGCATAAATACACACATACATACATACATACATACATACATACATACATACATACATACATACATACATACATCTCGGTTAATGTGGGTATGTGAGAAAGCTTGCCGGTAGGTTCTTGTGGGTCGGTGATTGTTAACAGGGTTTACCCGGGTTTTTCCTCCACCATTAATACAGGCCGCCATGTATAGCCTATCCTGTGCTGAAAAATGTCGTTAAACCCCATTACAACCACAACTATACATACATACATACATACATGCATACATACATGCATGCATGCGTGTGTGCGTGCGTGCGTGTATGCGTGCGTGCGTACGTACGTTTGCTTCCTTTTTTCTATTTATAATACATTTAATAACATTTCAGCTTAAATATCAGGTCTTAGTTTATAGTATTGAACAGATACGTTCTTCCTTTTCGTTGTTAATAATTAATTTGCGGATTGTTAATGTGAGCTCGCGCACACGATATTCTTTGTGCTAATGAGTGCACGTGACATTATCAGACCCCAACCTGCCACTGCCCCCCCCAAATGATAATGGTAAAATAATTATCAGTTATCCCACAAGATTAATAGGAAAGCAACTAACCAATATTGACACTATAATTTGTTATAACAATAAGCATGTAGTAAGACACGTTTGAGAATTTACACAGTAGGAAATCATGTGATTCAAATTTAATTTCGCCAAGCAATATGCTGTCATTTGGATAACACACACACACACACACACACACACACACACACACACACACATATATATATATATATATATATATATATATATATATATATATATATATATATATATATATATATATATATATATATATATATATATATATATATGCAGCCATATTTGCTATATTAAACTCATGTTACAATATTTCTACACTGCCTTGCAAAATGTTTCATAGTTTCATACAATAAACTGAATTTGAATTGTTTTCATTTGAGTTTTACGCGAGATAGAAAATCCGCATCCCTTACAAGTTGTTCCTGTCATATGCCCGTTAGATATAAGATTATTCATTTAATTATAAAATAACTATATATAATATCCCCCTCTTTGTTAGCAAAATAATGGAAATTTGAATTCCTTTAATGGAAAGGAAATATTTTTTATTAAAGATAAAATACCTTATAAAGCTCTACCCGGATTGTGCATGTCAATTATTTCTCGAATTCGACAGTGCACATAAATTATTTCTCGAATCGGACTGTTTATGTGATTTATTTATACAATCGAAATCGGACTGTGCATGTGAATTATTTCTCGAATCAGACTCTTCATATGAATTATTTCTCGAATTGGACAGTGCACGTGAATTATGTCTCGAATCGGACTGTTCATGTGATTTATTTATACAGTCGGAATCGGACTGTGCATGTGAATTATTTCTCGAATCGGACTGATCATGTGAGTAATGTATACAATCGGAATCGGACTGTTCATGTGAATTCTTTCTCGAATCGGACTCATCATGTGATTTATTTATACAATCGGAATCGGACTGTGCATGTGAATTATTTCTCTTCTTTCGGAGGACTCTTATGTATTATATATATGTATTATATAACTTTCTTTCTCTGTGAAATAAAAATTTCCACAAAGCAAAAATTAGCAATACAGAACTCCTCTGCAGTCAAGTAGTGTAAAAATGCTTCAAGCTATAGTACACTTCCATAATGCTTCTTTATATTCAATTTCTTCTTTATCATATATATGACGATGACATTGATCATAATACAATAGTTTAAAAAGAAATGAGGATGTGGGAGAGAACCATGGTTGTTGTTGTTGTTGTTGTTGTTGTTGTTATTATTATTATTATTATTATTATTATTATTATTATCATCATCATTATTATTATTGTTATTATCATTATTATTATTGTTATTATTATTATAATACCTCTGTCGGCGTGGGTTCGAGTCTCTGGTTCGGCCAATGTGGGTATGTGAGTGTGTGAGAAAGCTTGCTAGTAGCTTCTCGTGGGTCGATGGTTCTTTCTGGGGTTTTCCTGGGTTCTTCCTCCACCATTTATACGGGCCACCATGTATAGCAGATCTTGTGCTGAAAAAATGGCGTTAAACCCTACAACAACAAGAAGAACAACAACTATTATTATTATTATTATTATTATTATTATTATTATTATTACTGTAACTGTATAATTATTATTATTATTACTGTATCATCATCATCATCATCATCATCATCATCATCATCATCATCATCACCATCATCATCATCATCATCATCATCATCATTGTAGTCGTCATCGTCATAAAAGCTTAGATTTTCCCATTTCAATTGTCTCTGATTGTCTACACACACAGTCTGATTACCAACGTCAAATCAGTCAATTACTTTTGACGGAACGTTTCAAGACGATCAATGTTTAATCATACACGATAGGGGTTAGTTTTGCTTGGATTATCAAGTATTGTCTGATAACACTTTTGATGAATGCCAACCGTGCCGTTGAATTTTCTCCGAAAGAGTCATTTGTTATATATAATTACATCGTTGCTACAGTTCACACAACAATGATATATCAGACACATTTTACTCACAGTCAATTAACCGCATGCCATTTATCTGCTGTGTATAAATCATAGACGTAGACCTTTAATCAGTCATCAATAAAAAGACTTAAGATATTACTTTCATTTGAAATCCTTACCCTAATAAATCTTTCTTAAAGATAAGGCTGAAGGAAACAAGAAACAAGGAATCTCCTGTTCAGTCTCTAAACACGTACACACTAGCATGCGAGCGAATGCAAGCATGCAACCATGCGGAGTGGCGTACATTTTCCTCACAAAATCCATTGAACCTGACAGACAGTCTGTTATCAAAACACATTTTAATGCATACATATTTCTGACTTAGTGTATTGTAGCGTGGTAAAAAAATATGTTTACTTTTAGATACGTTAATTCGGGTTCTTTATCTGTAAAAAGCTTGTATGTTCGTTACAAATGAACGGAATGAACATAACATATGTACCTACAAACGTTGACAGCTGGTATTTATCCCGCGTTTAAAAGAGGCGTATTTAACCAAGGCAGTTGACTGCATCCGTATCACTCATCCATCAACCTATATGATGAATTTGTAGAACCTAATATTAATACAGTCGGATTAAAATCGACAGCTGGGACACAACGGGGGGGGGGGGGGGCTGTTGCTTCCTGATAGGTGGATCTTAATCACATTAAAGTTTAATATCCATATATATATATATATATATATATATATATATATATATATATATATATATATATATATATATATATATATATATATATATATACACACACACACACACACACACCATGATAATAAAAAAAATAGTCTGCAGCATGACTAATTGTCATACTGTGCGAGTGTGATAAGTGTGTCATAGGTATGCCTATCAGCTCCTGGGGTAATACATATCGCTTGACTGCAGAACGGGGTACGATGAAACCCAAACAAATGACGAGTACGTACTCGTATCAACTACCTATCAGCCTATATATCTAATACATACTTACATACATACATACATACATACATACATACATACATACATACATACATGCATACATACATAATTGATTACCTACATAGTACAAAAAGACATAAAAAAGTGCATAGACATAGACAGACAGCCATAAATAACCAATTATGTATGCACCTTCACACTGTCCACTTAATTTTCCAATCCAAAATAAAATTATCCATGTCCTTGTCAATATGTTTCGTTATTACGAGGCAAAATGTTTTGTCTTGATAATATATTAAAAATCCAACATGACACTCATTTCAATTGCATATAAACCTTAATAACAATACATATATATAATTTAAGTGCTATATTCAGTTTTCCAATCTTTTGTTGTCTGTCTCTCACAGGTATTTCATAGGAGTTTAGTTAAGGCCAATTTCAGGCTATTAGTTATTCAGTTCCATTCCGGTTTCTATCAGCATCAGACTTAATTGGAGTTCTTAATCAGGCGTGGCTTTTAATAAATCTGCTTTGAGAGCGAAATTTCCCAATTAGCGTCACTCCATACTCTAAGAGATGGCAAGTTTACATAGAACATCAAATTTGATACCTTCCAGTTTTACGCCTTTATGCGTGTTTGGTTGTCTAACGTAATGATATAAGAAATGATTTTATCGTCTAATGACCTCTCTTCTTTCAATCAGCAGACACCATGACCTATAATACTTTAGTAAGGCAATGTGTTCACAGAATGTATCAGCACCACGGAACAATACATTTCTCTCTCTCTCTGTCTATCTCTCTCTCTATCTCTCTCTCTCTCCATTCCACTTTTAGCCACTTTTCTACTTCTTTCTTCGTGAATTTCCCCATTGACCTCATTCCTAGTAGAAAAAAATAAGAAGTCATCTATTCAGTATTTATCATTATGGCTTCTTTAAAGTCAACGGAGACTCAAATTATGCAACAGCGCTACTTTCAAATTTGAAGCAATTTGTGTTTAAAGCCGATCGTAACCTTTTATTCGCATTGTTGTTTGTGTATGTTTATTCTTGTCATATGTTTGATATATGAGTTCCTAACGAATAAATATTAATAAGACAATATGGTAAGGGTCAGAGTAAATCGAATGTTTTCATCTGCCAGAAACTTGGTCTTAACTCTTATGTTCAAATTACTGAATGAGATCTTTCTAGTTCTTGATTTTGTTTGTTCTGTATCTTTTCTACGTTGTATTCTTATCCTTTGCCCACTATTCTACGGTTTCACATGTCTCACTGATGTCCTTATCCTCTGCCCACTATTCCACGGTCTCTCATGTCTTAATGATCTACTTACCCTCTGTCCACTTTTCTACGGTCTCACAAGTGTCAATGATGTCCTTATCTTCTGCTCACTTTTCTACGGTCTGTCAAGTCTCACTGATGTCCTTATACGCAGCCCACTATTCCACGGTCTCTCAAGACTCAATCTTATCGTCCGCCACTATTCTATCGTCTCTCAAGTCTCAATGTCCACCCCCTATTATGTGGTCTCTCAAGTCTCAATGTCCACCCACTATTCTACGGTCTCTCACCTGTCTGTTGTATTCTTAAATTCTGCACACTATTCTACGGTCTCTCACGTGTCTATTGTATTCTTAACCTCTGCACACTATTCTACGGTCTTTCACGACTCTATTGTATTCTTAACCTCTGCACACTATTCTACGGTCTTTCACGTCTCTATTGTATTCTTAACCTCTGCACACTATTCTACGGTCTCTCACGTGTCTATTGTATTCTTAACCTCTGCACACTATTCTACGGTCTTTCACGTCTCTATTGTATTCTTAACCTCTGCACACTATTCTACGGTCTTTCACGTCTCTATTGTATTCTTAACCTCTGCACACTATTCTACGGTCTCTCACGTCTCAATGATTTTGAATATATGCTAAAACTGATCGCTGAAGTTAGCATTTTTATACATCCACCATAAGGCGTTGTGCATTGCGTTATCATGGCGGTGATAAGGGCGAGCCCAAGGGCGCCAAGCCGATTGGGTTTGGTGGGGTGCCATTTCGCGTAGCATGTTCTTGTATTATTTATTTTACTTAGATTAACGTACTGCTTTTTCTTTAAAATACCTACATTTGGTCACTATTCTCATGGCTATTAATACGTTAAAATTTGTTTAAAGTTTAAGGGATTACTTCCAGGGATGGGGGCGTCAAAAGTGTCTGTCGTCCTGGGCGCTGTTTTGTTCTGTGCAAGCTTGCGACGGTCCTTGTTTTCAGTCCATCTGTTATCAACAATATTCAATAAATTATGTGAATGGCTTGCGTTTGATTAAAGGGTAAAGAATATTGATTCGGGATTAAAAGGTCAGAGGTCAGTGTCGCTAAAACTGTAAGAAGAAAAGTCCTCATAATAACCCGAGTTCTCCATCATCTACCATTACCGAACTTTGTGGATGACATGCATTTGAGGTGAAAAGGAAACCTTATTTATTTCGATATAGAAAGGTCAATGGTTAAGGTTACTGTGACTGGAAGGAAAGCTATTCTTCACAATAACCCTAGTTCTACACCATGTGGAGTTTTCAAACTCTGTGAATGGCTAGCACTTGGGTAGTGAAAACCCTGTTGATTTTGGTGTCAGTGGGTCAAAGGTCATGGTCAGTGTTACTGAAAAAACAAACGTGGTTTCCTCACAATGTCATTAGGTCTGCAGCACACACATAGCCCAAACTTTGTTTTCCAGTCATGATGGTGAACAACGCCGTAGCTTGTATAAACAGTTTCACGGTCAGCCTCGTTCCGAGTAGTCATTTCAGCTTTATTTTTGCGTTGAATTTTGACGAAAAAAGATGGACATGTCAATAAAAACAGTGCTAGTCTTGTTGATTAAAGTCTTAAAAGTTTCATATTTTTATTTAATTTTAATAATCCCTTGAAAAATTAGGTTGATTTCAACTTATTGTAGCAATGACGATTCGAGAAGCGAGAGCGCAACATGGGAAGCAGTTTGCTAGGTCTTTTGTGAGCAAGCGATAGTGAGTTGATGACATTTCAACTAATGCCGCGATTGTCATTTGAGTTACTCAGAATTTATGGACAGTTTTCGCTGCTTTCCAATATAATCTTTATATTAGACACTTTTGAAATAAAACACATAAAACGTATACGCTATACTGATAATATTATGCGAGATTTGTGGGGGGAAAAAAACACAATGCACTGTAAACGGTACAAGTTAAGCGAGCATAAAATTGTTTAGTATACAGTAGACAAGTTAGTTTGTATACGTTAAAGTTTTGCGATGCGAAATGTGTACTAGTTATATATTATGTAAATGATGACGCTTAGTTTTGGAAGCATCAAGCTGCCATCGACAGGTTATATTTCTATTCCATATGTGATCAAGACCATGAGATAGTTATATTCCATATGAGACGAGGACGACATCCATTAGGAGAACAAAACGCATTACCGATTACTGCTTGTTGACATCATTATCTTGATGTTACCTAAATTCTGTCCACATGTCAGTAAGGCAACATTTACATATCACTTTGTCATTATATCTGGCCACATGTCAATAAGACAACATTTACACACCACTTTGTCATTTTATCTGCCCACATGTCAGTAAGACATTTGCATACCACTTTGTCATTATATCTGGTCACATGTCAGTAAGACATTTACATACCACTTTGTCATTATATCTGGCCACCTGTCAGTAAGACAACATGTACACACCACTTTGTCATTATATCTGGTCATATGTCAGTAAGACAACATTTACACACCACTTTGTCATTATATCTGGTCACATGTCAGTAAGACAACATTTACATACCACTTTGTCATTATATCTGGCCACATGTCAGTAAGACATTTACATACCACTTTGTCATTATATCTGGCCACATGTCAGTAAGACAACATTTACATACCACTTTGTCATTAGATCTGGCCACATGTCAGTAAGACAACATTTACATACCACTTTGTCATTATATCTGCATAACAATGGGGGCCCCGAGTGGCCGAGTGGTCTAAAGCGCTCACCGTTCCGGATCACTGCCATCTCACCTCTGTCTGCGTAGGTTCGAGTCCAAGGCTCGGCTATGCGTGGGTACGTGGGAAAGCCTGCCAGTAGCCTTCTTGTGGGTCGGTGGTTCTTCCCTGGGTTTTCCAGGGTTCTTCCTCCACCAGTTATACTGGCCGCCATGTATAGCCTATCTTGTGCTGAAAAATAGCGTTAAACCCTAGAAAGAGAAAAAAAAAGCATAACAGTGTCAACACAGTGCAATCTGTAACTCGTCTTGCTGATGTAAAAGATGTCGGCTATAGAAATATCTCGTTTTTAAGAAGACATCTTGATGGTTATACCATATTTGGAGAGGAAAAAGAACGATGGAGGATGAGACTGTAAAACGCATTGTGGAGAGTTGATGCCAGTGTGCTGGCTCAGACAAGTGTGCACAGTCTACACCAATTCAAACGGGATAAAAATTATCAACGCGGACTTTGGTTTAATTTCTGAGTAAATATAAATTATGTCGAAATGTGTATAATTCAGCTCAAAGGAAATTAGACTAAAATAATCAAAATATGCTTTGAAGTTTTAATTTGTAACAAAAGTAACAATCAGTTTTCAATTTATTTTCCATCCATTTATCAATCCATCTATTCACTCATCCAGGCCCCTCCGGTGGTCTAGTGGTTAGAGCGTCCGCATCGGATGCGGGAGGTCGTGGGTTCGATTCCCGGCCGAGTCATACCAAAGACTTACAAAAATGGTACAAACTGCTGCCTCGCTTGGCGCTCAGCATTAAGAAGTTAGTGTTAGGACTGGTCGGCCTGGTGTCAGGATAATGTGACTGGGTGGGACATCATACTATATGTCTGCAGCATGATGCCCCAGTGCAAGACATCACTATAAACTGCCACACTGCAGACATCATAGAGATATGACTGAAACATTTTTAAAGCTACGTTAAAAATCCAAATCACACACACACACACACACACACACACACACACACACACACACACACACACATTTACCCATCCAAACATAATGGAATAGTAACCTTTGAGGAATCATACTGGTTAATTTATCGAGATTTTTACGTAGAAGACAACCTGTTTAAATAGCAAATTACCTAATATCAAATTAACACTATAAACTATATATGCGGTCTGAAATAATCCTGACATATCGGCTCTCCATCTGTGTGTTTGACATATATGAGATATTGTCCAATCAAGCTTAATTAGGTAGGGCAGATGGGATGTTTCAATAATTTTTAGTTGAAATATCTGTGATTTAACATTCCAATATTTTTGAAGTTACTGATAGAATTTTATATTACAAAAATGGAATTTAACTTAAAACTACTAAAGTTAAAACAGGCTTACTTTAATTTTGAAAAGCGTAAAAATATATAATTTCAATGGCTAATAAGATGGGTAGAGCGAATTGACAGAGGTCAGTAGTCTGAGGAAGTAGGGTTTTTACTCCAGGTGCAGTTTTACCTGGATAGCTGTCGAGGAGCTGTTTAAATAAGAGGAAAATTAGTTGTGTCTTGGAAACTATACGTTTTTTGCTATTCCCCATCCAACTTTTTTCCTCCTAATTTTCTCAGCTTTATACCCTTAACCTAAATATATTAATTAACCGTTTCTCATTTTATCTCAATTATTTTCCTTATTCTTATTTTTTATCGACTCCGTTGTTCATCCTGGTACATCATATTTGCTTGATTACGTGCTACTGTTTCAATTAGAGGCTATTCATTTTGACTATCCCCCCCCAAAAAAAAAATTTTTTCATGAAACGTCGGCATCATTTGCCAAATATTCACATATTTTCATGTATGTTTACATATATTTATATGTAGCTTACAATTATTCCATCGTCAAAAAAGAACAGTATAAGCCAATTGCTTAAACAAAATCGACTAAAATGGATCTAGTTTTTGTTGACAGACTTGTGAAGAAGCTAAAAACTTTAGAATATAATATATTTTTATTATTTAAAAAAAGTTATGTTGGCAACCAGCCAAGCCAATTATTATATTGTGCATAACCTTAAATCACATTTCCTGACTTTGATTGATATTTTCCTAAATTCCAATGCGTGTAAAAATAATTGTTTTGACGATAAAGTGAATAATTCTTAAGGAAAAAAACTGAATAATATCAATTACCATGAAAAAATATTAACATCGTTGAACATTGGGAGTGAATTCGCTCCAGAAATGCAACCCTCAAACAAATTTTTGTGGTCTTCTGTTAAGCCCACAATGGAATCACATTCACATGGCAAAATTTTTGAAGGTTCAGTGAACGACGGCAGCTGTCATGGATGCAAAAGCACTTCGCATGATGCGGATGTTGAAATGTTGATTCTAATTAGTCGATCTGGCAGACGGGTTCTCGCCCTAGCTTTCACTGATTATTGATATTCAATACAAGAAAATGGTGCCAGCGACTGGGAAAGCGGTACCAGTCTAGCAAAAATAACAAAATAATGAGGAACAGAAGGGCGAGATATGATTCTTATCAAGTTAAATGTATTTTCATCTGTTCATCATACAGAAATAGGCTAGAAAAACAGACACATTGTTTCAGACTACTAAATTTTCAGCCTCTGCTCACGTCTCATATTCGTAAGTTAAACACCACATGTATATAACGTTACTAACTACAAATTGCAATACTCTCAGTGAATTCGTTTTTCCAGCCAAAAGCAGTAAGAAAACTAAATAAGGCACACATTTCAAGGCCATTAATTTGATTTCCTTCAGACGCAAAAGGTTTCATCGAAATTTCTTTATTTTTCTTGTTCCTTTCCCTTGTAGAATCAATAATTCCTAATCGGCGAACATCCTTACGTTGTCTGTCGCCTTATAGATTAGATACCGCATAGTGCTTTTTGCAGCAAGATCAGAAGAATTTGACTGCTAGAAATTAAAACGGAAACTTGCTTTTTTCCTTTGGGAAACACTTTTAGAACATAATGGAAAGATTCGAATGTGTGCATACCAGTGGCAACACATTCAAATTGTGTCTGCGCTCGTCCTGCGAATCAAAACCGTTGCATCTTGGACGAAAAGGGACTTTACCAAACCTAAGCAAAACAAGAATAAAATAGATAGAGACAACTTACATTTATAATACCATTTCACAAATGTGTTATTTATTAATTGTTTATTATTTATCTGTTGATGAAGCAGTTTGAAATAGAGCTTACTCAGATAATCTAATAATCCGGTATCCAATAAAATATTCCAACAAACTATATTGTATCCAGTAAGATATTCCAACTAATTACATGGTATCCGGTATTTTCCAAGCTATATTTATAAAACTATTACCATAATAAGTTTAAATGTTGAAAAGAAAGAAAAACTTAATCAACTGTTCAGAAATTGGACAATCACAGTTCCAATGTCCTGAAATTATTGATTAGATTATTTGCACATTCAATATAATCTTATTTTTATATTACAGTAATGGTGGTGTTGGCACATTAATTTTGTAGTGTCATCCACTTTCTTTAACCCAGACAATAAACGATGCCTGCTTAGCAAACCCATTTTCTCGTGTGTTAAAGCGTATCTACTCGCCGTTATTAGAGTAATGGAATCGAGGGTTTCATCTCTGGACTCAGTGGACATTGACAAATTGCCTTAGGATGCGTTACGTGATGATGTTCCAACCAAGAGGGTCTTGGACTTTTCAAAGCACATCGATTTATTTAACGCTTTAATTTACCTCTGTCTTTCTATATGTGCTTTCTTTATTAAAGAGTTTCTTCCAAAATCTTTAAGTTTCATTTTGTGAGGAAGAATCACTGGTAAATATGATTTAATTGAAAAAAGTAGAGCACTAACAACACAGCATTAAAATTTATTTTCAGCCGATCTTACTCATTATTAAGCATTAATTAACATTGCCAACGACCATAAGATTGTTTTTGTCCTCCATCTTTCTCTATCCCCTTTCCTCTGGTCGGTTTGTCTGTAAATTTTACCATGATTCTTAGGTCTAGAAACGTTGTCGATCGATCGATCGAGAGAGATAGCGATCATTTATTTTAATTGTCCGTTCCTGTTTCTATATTGGTATTTAGTCTGCTGTCGGATCATCGAACAGAGACAGACAGACAGACAGAGATAGAGAAGGAAAATTGTGTAAAATGTGTAATTCATTAGAAAACGGGGGATTATTCATTTTGTTTCGATATTATCTTATGTCAATAATGATTAATAAGTGAAAACTCATCACTGATCTGGAGTCTGGAGAGTATAGAAGCAATATCCGATAGATCAAACCATATTTTTATATGCGTATTCATGTGCCATTGGCGAATTACAATTTATTATACCAACAGAATTTATATATCAAATTGCTTTATAAGAACACTTTAAAAACAATGCTATTTTCAGTGTGTGTGTGTGTGTGTGTGTGTGTGAATCTCGACATAATTTTAATTTGCTTACATGAACATAAAACGGACAATCGATAACAAGTCTGGTTTATACTGAATCGTCCCACTGACGTCATACTCAAAATATTTTACTCCATCTGTATGACAGCATACTGTCCAATTTCTGTGCAATTCCTTCTTTTCTTGACATAATTATTTACATTCATGTAATTATTTTTTTATTCGATATGTCACGTTTCATGATTCGTTTACTATTATATCAATATGATCGTATATTAAGGAGACATATTTGACTACAGCTAAGTGCATTGAGACAATCAAACGATTAGACAATTCGAAAATATTTTTTTTTAAATCCCTGACAGAAACTAAATGGAACTATTTCATTGTGGAAGAATGCAGTACCGTGGTTTATGGTGGTACTGAATTCTTGTTTGCAACATTAATTTTCAACTTCTGAAGGAGAACTAGAAGCACTGTATATGAATCAGTCAATACGAAAACGTTTTTCTTATAATTTGATGAATAAATAAGTGAAGTGGCAAAGCGGATATTTTTTGACACTCTGCAGTCCAAGGTTCGATTCCCGTTTCTGGCTATTTTAAGCTATTATGTTACCGGTATGAGGTTGTTGATTTCCTCCAAGACCTCCTTTCCTCCACTACGTGACCTTCTCAATTAGAAATCAGAGCTGTCCGAATGTATATTGTATGTATTACCATTAGAACTTCCACAGCAGTTTAAAACAAACAAATCTTTTCTTTTCTTAAATCTTATTTTCAGAAATAGAAATTTCAGGAATACCCACCTAGATTCAAGTTTTGAGTGGTGGTTCTTGTCTCTTTATATTTCTCCACCCTAAGTTCCTAACCTATTCCAAGATTCCTTTTCTATATAATAAAAGGATTGTGTACTTCGCTGCTACTTGTGCTCACGTTCCCATGACGCATACCGAGGAAATACGATGAGTGGTATAAAATCGATATTTTTCGTCAACATGTAGTGTGTCACTCGTTTTTGATTACTTGTAAAGCTTAAAACACTTGGTAAGCCGTCTCTCGAGATGTTTCAAAACAAACTTCTCACCATTTCAAGAACTATTTTATCGCATACTTTACTCGGTTTTGGCATTGAGCGGCGTAATAACACAAACTTGACGCGGCAGACCTACATTGTTTTCAAAACAGAAATGTTAAAGAGAGGGTGGTTGGAAAAAATTTCTGGATAAATTGGTCAAATACAACGCTATTGACGTCCTGGTTTTGGAAAGTCTGTTAAACCATGAGAACTCCATATCCCATTAGCTATATACACGTATTGCTAAAAGTCGAGCCATTATTTCTTTCACATATAAATATTGTACAATATTTCTCAGACAACAATAACAATATGGCCTCATTATAGCTCAAATAACTATTTCCTGCTGGAAAGAAAATGCAACACTTAAATTGGTTAAGACCAATTCCAGCTAACGCACCTTTCCATTCCAAAACAAAATAAAGAACTGGTTAAGAAAAAATTTTAATATTCAGGATCACTAATTTAGAATAGAATTCCAAAAGAAATTAGAGAAAGTGCAAATATAAATGCATTTAATTATAATCTAATTCAGTGGATGAAAAGTGGCTCCTGTTTGACTTGACAAATACATTACTGCTGAAAGTATAAATTCTCAAACTTTTCACTTTGTTATCACGCTATTTTTGTACTGTAGATGCACAATGTACATAGTTCGAACAGGGTCTTACAACATTTTTTGTTTATTATATCCATATATTCAAGTAGATTCTTTTTCTTCTTCGTCTTCGTCTTCTTCTTCTTCTTCTTCTTCTTATTATTATTATTATTATTATTATTATTATTATCATTATTATTGTTGTTGTTTTTGCTGCAACAGCTGTTGTTTTTTTATTCAACTGGAATAACAACCAATTAATGAAGAGGTGTGAATATTATACATATTGTTGCCATTGTTAGGATCATATAGGAAGATTTATTCACCCAGAGCAAAGATATATTCCATGGGGGCGAAGTCGAAGTGTAATATGGCTCAACAAATCTTCATATCTGCTCCTAAACAAGGTCAATACATTGTTTATTACACCTAATCGATCAAGACATTGAAATACGATCACGCTAGTGAGACACGCTGTTCTGTTTCGTGACACGTTAGTTAGGATTCAAAGATAGCAACAACAACAATAAACCACAACAACAACAACAACAATAATAATAATAATAATAATAATAATGACAGCCTTTACGTTTCATTTCCTATCAGATATATTTTTATTACATGTGTTGCATATTTTATATCATCATGTTCAAAACTTCAGAACACGTAAACGTGCAAGAAGGACATTCAGACATACACTTTTCTATGGACATATTTTTCGTGCGCATGCACAACAATAATCAGTATTTCAAATCGGTGTCATTCCTTACTATTGTTCTAACTTATTAAAAAAATACAATTATTATCACAACTCGTCTGCAAACGACTGAAATATCGTCGGGTACTGAATATAAGTGTAAGTAGAAAGCAGCGGCGGTTCACTGGTTAAGGTCTTGTACTCGTTACCAGAAAAGCTGCCGGTTCGAGTTTCAAAATCGGACAAACCCAGTTCAGCTACCAGCCTGTAGCTAGGTACTTTATTCTGCTGGACTCTGCAAGATATAATCTACAAAGTGATCCTGTACCGTAGAACACCAAACACCAACCGAAACCACCAAATGCATGTCAACCAAAACCCAAATGGTCTGAACTCGATGAGAATCTGATAGTCGTTTGGATAATCGGGAATTCAATAGTTGCATATGTATTTATCTATGCTATAAATATATAGGAATCTGCAGGTTCTAATAAATCATTCATTTATACTCGATGATCAACTGATCAAAGTTCTGGTTTAACATAGTATATTGAATCTCATCCATTACTCTTAATTATAATCAATGTAGCAATATGATAATAATAATAATAAGAAGAAGAAGAAGAAGAAGAAATAAATATAATATATAATTTGCATGGTTAAAGTGCAATATGACCACTGTATACAGAATACACAGCATATACTAGTGCATAATGATA